>MJUU01030218.1:670-28209 GCA_002080025.1 Modiolus philippinarum
CCCCCGGGTAGAAGTAAAGAAGAAACATTTAGCAACTTTGAACAATGAATGTCCTTCTGACAAAATAATTTGTAGAAATAAATTCTGGTATCAACAGAAAAGTTGAATCATATCAAATGATGACTGCAATTGGATGCAAACACAGAAGTCACCAAAAAAAAAATGAACCTTTCCAATCATTATCCAAGCATTATTAAGAAAACAATTCCCCCCCTTTTTGGAACATTTATAGCCAACTCATTGTGTTCTTTCTATCAGTGTTATCAGTACTTTGATTACACCATGGATCATCAATACTGGTTCCCCAAAAGTGGAGGAATACACAGAAGAGAAGAAATGTAATAATAGATATTTTAAGTAACATCCTTCATCATTTATATAATACATACATAAATACCTGTAAAACGAAAGTGAATAAGTAAAGAAAATATGCTGAATGATTTAAAAAATCTTTTTACAAAAAAGATTCTATAGATATCAAGAAATATTTCATCATAAATGAGTTTAATTTCTATACATACATAAAACAAAACAAAATATAATTTCATATTTTTGGTGAAATTTTACCGGACAGTCACATGCCAAGGTCAGGGTCAAATATTCTGGTACCAACTAAAGGTCTCTCCACAAGGATAACACATGCAAACTATGAAAGATCTATCACTTACCATTCAAAAGATATGCTCAATGTTAAAGTTTTTATGCATTTGATCACAGGCCAAGGTCAAGGTCACAAGGTCAACTATTCTGGTACCAATTAAAAGGTCTTGCCACAAGGAATGCACATGCAAAATATGAAAGCCATATCACTTACCATTCAAAAGATATATCCAATGTTAAAGTTTATTATTTTTCAGCTCACCTGGCTATGCCAGGGTGAACTTTTGCCATCACTTTGCGTCCGTCTGTCCATCCGTCGTTAGCTCACTTTTAAAAATCTTCTCCTCTGAAACTACTGGAGGGATTGGTTTGAAACTTTATAGTAATCATCTATGACATGTCCTGTACAAAAGATCCTCATTTTATTATGATCCGATGAAAAACATGGCCACCGGTGCTAAAAATAGAACCTAGGGGTAAATTGCAGTTTTTAGCCAATAACTCAAAAACCGATGCAGATATAAAATAATCTGACATGAGGTAAAAATGTTCAGAATACCGAGATCTATCTGCTCTGCAATTTTGAAGAAAATTGGAAAACCCGTCTGAGAGTTATAGCCCTTTTTCTGTAAATTTTTCATAATTTGTTCATTTTTTATTTTTTATTTGAAAAACTGTAACAGATAGAGGTGAAGTGTAAATTAAAAAAATGTTCAGCATATCAAGATCTACATACTCTGAAATTTTGAAGAAAATCCAAAGGCCTGTGTATGATTTATTGGCCGTTTTTCACCATTTTTTTTTCTTTTTTTTTCCAATGCCATATGGTTATTGGTTATTTCCCTTTAAATTCTGTGTACAAATCTTCTTTAGTTAAGTTTTCTCTTTTAAGCTTTAGAGAAATTCCCTACTATAACTTCATTAAAAAAATTATTTCTTCCATAATAAAGAGCAAAAACAGTGTCTTTGTGTAAATTTCTGCAATTTTTTGCAAAAATACTTTCTTAATCTTTACCTTATTTCATGTTATAATGATTTTCCTATATAAACATATTGTGTACATTACTGGGTCTTTAGTGGTGAATCACTATGATCTCTGCTGACATGTATGTTGCAGACATGATTATTTTCCTATTTAAATTGGAATTCCTACTTTTTTAATACAGAAAATAAATTCAAAAGTTGTTCAGTTTTGTAGAACTAGCAGGAAAATGATGTTTTCACAGGTCTAACCCCCCTATTTCCTATTTTTTAGGCAGTATTTCCTATTATTTCATATTTGCACAAAATCATGTCTGATGTTGAAGTAGTTTATCAGCTTCATAGACTGCTTAATGTTAAAAATATTAGTAAATAAAGCCCAAGTGATCGTGAGCAGTTGATGAAATTAACCCGAATGGATTTGAACGGAACCTGGCATTAATGATGCTTATGAGGTGCTGACTATAATATATATATATGTATTGTGACTTTTATGCCTAAATGTCATCCAACATGGCCATCTGCAGGGAACTTAATTTATTACTCGACTGTATGGAAAGAGCATGTAAAGAATTTTTATCTGAAACAACTTGGCTAGTCACAATGTATCTTAGATGGTCCCCTTCAAAACAGATGTCCTTCAAGTCTGCACCTTATGCAAATTGGCTACCAATGGGCAACAAAGTTTAATATAGGAGTACATTCAAAGATCTTCTTCTTTAAAACCATTTGGCCAGTTGGAAATAAACTTTGGCACAATACTTAATTTTCTTTAAAACTGTGTCCTGCAGATCCATCCCTGATCTAAGATGGCATGCAATAGGGAAAATAGTTGAATTAAAGTTGGATCATATAACATAAATGTTTAGTTACATAGTTTGAAAATGAGACCCTTTAACATATAAGTTGATTTGAAGTTATGTATTGGCCATGGTCCAGGTGAGTGATACAGGCTCTTGAGAGCCTCTTGTTTCAAAAAGTCCATCACATGTCAAGGTCAAGGTCACGAGGTCCAAAATTTTGGTATCCTTTGAAAGGTTTTTCCACAAGGAATACATATGCAAAATATGGGAGCCCTATCATTTACCATTCAAAAGATAAACCTAATGTTAGAGTTTTTTGTGGACAAAGACACAAACAGACAGACAGACCAAAAACTATATGCCCCGAAACTTCGTTTCACGGGGGCATAAAAATTATCTGGAATAGCAGCTTACCAGAGGTGGGGCAGACAGACAGACTGATACGAAAATATGGACAGACGAGGGCCAAACAGCTATCTACTCTTTTTACATTTCATGCTTTTGTCGCAGGTGAGACAATAAAAGTGTAACATTTTAAAAATTTTTATTCATTAAAACAAGATCTTCACATGAAATACACTTGTTTAAGTTATACAACAAAATAAAAATTTAACAATACATGTACATAACAGTTTTCCATTCTGTTCATGCTGAATTCAGAAGTTTTCCCATCATGCCTTGGCCGAATTGAACATTTTTTCTACCATATTGATGCTGCGTAGAAGCTTTCCATTGAATCACAGGCAAACTTCACACACTCTCCTATACATTTTAGCTGTCAAACCATTTTCTTTTTATTCTGAAAACTGTGCACACTAAATAACACTTAATTCTATAAAATGCATGAGTCGACACAATCTCTAATGAAGCATTGTACAATACAGATACTGACAAAACCTTGGCAACCAAGGTAACAAGATGGCAAACATTGTATTACTGTGAACAATTTTGTGACATTTTTACACTGAAGAATATTTGTGGTGATGTTCAATAATTCAGGGAAATCGTATAAAAAGAGACAATAAAAATATAAAACTGAGGTAGAAAACTAAAACAGGTAACTAATAAAAATGCTATGTATCTGTCAACAGATATTCAAGTCTGTGTGTGAACAAATAGTCTGATACCAGGGACTGGTAAACATTCATTCAGAAGACTTGCGTAACAAATATATATTGTATTGTCTATTAATAAAAAAAAAATTGTAACTGGCTTAGGACAAGCAGCTGAAGAAGTTTTAGTTGCAGACTGAAGCTCCATTTTCACTATGAGGATCTTAAATCTAATAATATACATGATATAACTTGGCAAGTATCTTTGTATAGAAAAAAATCCTAAACCCCCACCCCATTCCCCCCCAACAAAAAAAAAACCAAACCAAACCAAAAAAAACAAAACAAACAAAAATAAAAATCTAAAATTTCAAATACCCTATTATACATTTAAAAAATATGATAAATTCAAAATATCTCTTAGCATGAGGTCATTAAGTGTGTATGATTTCCTTTCTAAGTAAACATCATTATACTGTGTAAAATCCAATTCTATATTTAGCAACTATAGAAAATATCGACAGGATATACCCTTTTCCCAGAATTAATAAACCATCCTTTGTTTTGACAAATATTAACATTTTCTGAAAAACACATGTACATTTTTATTCAACACAAAAGTACATATGTACATGTTGTACTTGATGAACTATACAATGAGTATTTCGCAATTGCACTTCACTGATTATCTAAAAAGCATTTATTATTTTATAGGAAGCTTGAAACTTTAAAGAGCAATTTCTGAAACCTCTCAATTCCTCTCACTCCAAAAATAAAAATAATTGTTTCTACCCACTGGACAAATTTCCAAACTAAATTAAATCAATAAATGTGAAAAAAAAGAATCTTTGCGTAATATTTGAAGTCTACAACTTTTTCTAATCTGGATTAAAATCCCAAATCCTTCTCAGCCTCCTTCAGAAATCAATTAATCCATGCTTTAATAATGTACTTTAATAATATGGAACACCAACTTAACAGATCTCCACAAAAAATGATCACAGTTTATTTAAAATAACATGCTAATTTTGACTAGTCATCATTTCTTATCACTTGTATTGTCTCCGTTGGTAATAGTTTTGTACATCTGATACGTTGCGAACATCGCTAGACAACCTGTGGCAAATCCTTGGGCGTAGAGACGTGTTTTGATTAGATATACTGATATAGGCATAGATTTATCCCTTGATCGGAATTTGAAAGCCATATATCCTGCAATACCCAGTAGTCCTGAAAAACCTGAAAATGGAAAATAAATCATCATGTTTATTGTAATAATTACTGCTTCATAATAATACAGATTTAAGGGAGGTAACTGAATTGGAAATCCGAATTTTCTCTTTCATCTGCTGTGTTACTTACTAAAGCAACCCCTGAGTTTCAATAGTGGAAATGGAATTATTTAAGTTTGTAAGTTCTGTCATTATTAAAAAATTCACTAATTCTCGACTTCTTATGAAACCAAAGGTCAGAGGCAATTTGAGTTTTTATTTTTTTTATAGTGTTTCCCGGGTACCATTACTTATATGTAGAACTAAGCGGGAAAGGTGGGGTTTTCAATTCACAGATCAAATTAACCATGTAATTCATTTTCTATGAACCAGAATATTTTTTAATTAATGAATTATGACCTTAATTACCTTAACTTGGACAGAAATTAAGTAAAAATAGTAATTTTCTTGAAACTGCAAAGTCACTATCAACCAGGCTCTTCCAGCTATGGTAGATATCCCAATGTAAATCGTCTAATCACTTCAAACTTTGTGACGTTGAGAAAAATGTCCCGGAAGTGAAATCGTTGACTGATTAAATATGCGTTCTGCATAGTGACGTCATAAGTTTCCGGCTTTATAAAGTGAAAGTAGAACGAGACTTACAGGCCCTATTTATTATGGCAAAACTTGCTCATGAATCATGATGCTGGACATGTAAATTATGAAGAAAGGGACAAAATAAAAGCAAAAAAAAAAAATCCAAAATACTTTTTTCCAGTGCCGAAAAATTGAAATTGGAGATAATGAGAATCTAAAATTATTATTATGGCCTAAAGAACATGTATAACATGGGTTTTATTTGTATGTTTATAATACTATAGGGAAACAGGACAGATAAAGGGGAGGATTGGGTACCCATAAACAGGTTTAACCCTACGGCTGGCTTTTGCTAGTGCCAGTACTTGAAGTTCAGCTGTCCTGAGTTCCTATCATTGTTTGTGTCTTTTGCCATTTATTTGTTGTTTTTTTTTTTCTTGTGCAGTTTCTTGATACACTGTGGCATGTGACTGTTGTTTAGCCATTTTAGTTTTTAAAATTAGAGCTGTCACATAGCAGCACAAACTAAGTATGGAAAAGTGAACAAGTGCATAAGTAAATAAATTAAGGACATAGTATTTACATTGACATAATATGCACTAGCTATAGGATGGATAAACAAATAAATTTTTTATTCCAACAGTTTTAGTTCTCAATTTCAACCATTTGGATTATTTTTTGAAAATTGTGCAAGTTCAAAATTCATCAATGAAAAAGTTTAAGTCAAATTATCTCCCTTTTGTGGTGTGGTCCTTCAAATTTATATATCCTTCCTTTGTTTCAAGTCAACTCCTTTGTGTAAAATCAAAATCCTTCTAATGGTTAAAGGAGTAATTGCGCTTACCAGGTAATCCATGCAGAAGAATTCAATGAAAAGGTAAAGTCAAATTATCTCCCTTTCTAGGTATATTCCTTCATGCACATTTCAATACAGTATCCTTCCTTTGTGTAAAGTTTTGTGAAAATCCTTCAAGTGGATTAACGGGAGCTGTGCTTAAGAGATAATCTGTTAAGAAGGATTTGATAAAGAGTCTAAAACAAATTATCTCCCCTTCCTGGTTTCCGACTATCTCCATTTCATGTCTTTCCTTTGTGCATTTTTTTATCAAAAACCCTCCCGGGGTTTAAGAGAAATGGCGTTGGCAAAAAATGTGGACAGATAGACAGACAGACAGAGTACTATACATGTATCTCATTGGCAGCACTGCAGTCTTTTTCTATGCTTATAAAATTTCAATGTCACTTTGTTATAAGCTTAGCAATTTGATTATTTCTAGCTTAATGAATTGAAACAAGAGCTACATTGTGAAATGTGATGAAGAAAAATCTATTGAACTTTCAACCTTTTTTTTCTTTTTTGTTGTACCATATTCATATGGACACAATTACAATATTTTATACTCACCAATAGGTACCATTGGGTTGTCTCTAAACTTGGTCAGAAGTTTTTCTTTATTGGAGATTTCATCACCAAACACTATATCTGGTCTCTGGTTTATTACCATAATGACTTGTTAACTGAAAAAGAAGAAACAAAATGTTTCAGAATCTACATTTTTTCTTTTTGGCAACCCTTAGCTTCCATATTTTGTAATTACCCATAATTCTCAAAAGCACTGCTAAATCATGTATAGAGTGAAAAAAATGCTGCAAATTTTGAAGAAAATGACCAAAGATGTGTTAATAATCAAAACTTTTTTTCAGGGGATTAAAAAATAAAATAATCATGAACAAAATAGAATGAGGATCTAGGATTTTTTTTTGAAATGGCAAAATTTTGTTTTGATATTATCTGAACCTTAGAGACATATGTTGTCGAAATGTGCATATGCAGAATCAAAATTCACAGTAACTTTGGTATTTTGTTATTCAAAATAAATAATGTTCTAGCAAACAACTTACTTTTCTCCTATTAACTTGTTATGTGACAAACTGTTACACACTATATATAATGGTACAGATTTAAGTCGATCATTACCTTAATAACCCGTTGTAACTTTTCACTGGGAGCCACATTTGTGGAGTACATTTATATTTATTAAACCATTAAATAGTAATTTTGTAGCAGCACAGTGAACAAATATTCACATTCAATACAAATGAAAACCTGTATTTGCGTCAATAGGTGCATTTTCTAACAATTTTTGCAAGTGTCTGAATAGCCATTACAAAATTGAATTTTCGTCAATGAATTACGAAATAAGAAAGAGTAAATGAGACACCTTCAATATGTTCAAAGGGTGCAACTAAACAAATGTTGACTAAAGACGGCAATTCAACTGGATCAATACAAATATAATTTGAATGTTGAAATAAGGTTTATCACAGATTTTGTATACATGTATAATGCATGTACCTATACATGTACATGTATTATTTTGCTATCTAATTTACATAAACATGAATGTTATAATTAAATAGCCAATAGTATAGAGGATTCTCTTTCAGTCTGGAGTGGTTTAAAAATATTTCTTTACTGGAGACAGGTGGTTATCTTCCTATTAGGTTTGAGATCATTTCAAGTCAGCTGATATAAATGCAGAAGCCTTAATTGTGATTTTTGAAAATAACCACCTTTTCAACATTAAAAATGGAAAATACTAAATCATGTTTACCTCAATTAATTTTACTACATGTACATGTGTCCGGATCAATATTGTCAATCCTAAATTCAATATTTAAAAGTTTTTAGTTGCAAATTTGTTAAAATATTAGCCTGTCCTACTCAACCTTAGCAAGCACTAGGCCAGGCAGGCAGGTTGGCCTCTATAGCTAGTACATTACATGTACCAACTCTGTCATGTCTGTTAAATAGGGAATTCTAATACATACATGTATGATAATTTTTAAGCGCTTGTAGAATATCATCCAGAATTGTCCTTGGATTGTAAATAGTTTTCCTGGTAAGGACAGACAATAACTATCAACATTAGTATCAATAAATGTTGTATAGCCAGAGGCCTTAAATGATACATGTGTAAATCACTGTGATCATGGTGATAGACGAATCACTCTATTATAACTACTTAATGAAATGTGTATATTTTATTTCATGTCAATATGCTTTCTTTTGCGAAGCGATATGCAATCTATCACTTGACATGCAAAAGAAATTGTGTGGGTAGATCAGGATATATATATAGATCAATCAGGAAAAAAAGATATATTCATTTCAAATTTTAGAGTGTGTATGTCTGTCACAGTGAATTATCCCTGTAAGTCTCTGGTTGCACTGTACTTGGTATTTTGAGCATTGTTTATCTGGTTTTTCAGAAAGTGGTGATTTTGCCATGATCAGCAGTAACACCGATTTTATTTTCAGATGATAACAATCAGCAACACAACATGCCATGATGTAATTTGTGAGTTATTCCCATCACAAAGACTGAACATTTTGTAACTGAGTTCCAACAAACTCATGATACTAGTCTCCAACCGTTTGGGTCTGGTTACAGATTGACCAATTGACATGAGGATCCCTGTCATATAGGGCACAATAGACATATTTATGATTGTGTCTACCTAGCTGTTAAATATATACAGATTAACACAAACCACATATGTATGTACAAAATTTGCCACTTTCAAAAGAAGATTTGTCACTGATCAGTCAGGGGACAGACTGGTGCAAGTCTGAAGAATTTTAGACTTGTTTTTGTCTAATTTAGCACTTAGTTTTGTATGCATCTATAGACCTGTTGAAGTCTAAAATCTTTAGACCTGATGAAGTCGAATGTTAATTTCATGTTGGACAGGTGTTTCAAATCTTATGAATAATTATAATTATCCCCTCACTTTTCTGAAGAAAATACAGGGATATTGTTTTGGTCCCATCTGTCTGTCCATTAGATGAACTTGTCAGTGGAACTCCTCCTACATTTTTGGATTTAGTGTTTTAATTTTGTTATAGAATTGTTGCATAAATGCTAGCTGCAGATACACAATAAGCTTACAGATTTTTGATATTAATCTTGGTGCAAACAAGAGTCCCGAAGATGTCTATTATATATATGTGAGCTTGTCAGTGGAATTCCTCCTTCATTTTTGGATTTGGTGTTTTAATTTTGTCATAGAATTTTGCATATATGCTGCTGATGCACAATAAGCTTTCAAATTTTGATATTGGTCTTGGTGCAAACAAGAGGCCGAAAGATGTCTATTAAATATATATATGTAAGCTTGTCAGTGGAACTCCTACATTTTTGGATTTAGTGTTTTAATTTTGTTATAGAATTTTGCATATATGCTGCTGATGCGCAATAAGCTTTCGGATTTTTGATATTGGTCTTGGTGCAAAAAAGAGGCCCCAAGATGTCTATTATATATATGGGAGCTTGTCAATGGAACTCCCTCTAATTTTTTGGATTTAGTACTTTAATTTTGTTAAAGAATTGTTGCATATATGCTGCAGATGCACAATAAGCTTTCGGATTTTTGATATTGGTCTAGGTGCAAACAAGAGGCCCCAAGATGTCTATTATACAGTATATATACGGTAATGGATTGTCAGTGGAACTCCTCCTACATTTTTGGATTTACGGATTTAATTTTGTTATACAATTGTTGCATATATAGTCTTAAGATGTGCAATGAGCTTTCAGAATTTTTATTCCAGTTCCAAGTTTGGTAAATTTCCTAAAAATGTCAGAGACTCATATTTTTTAACTTTTAGCATATAATCTCATATTTATTGTTAAGAAAAAAATAAAGTTCTGAATACTTGGAATTCTAAAATGTGATTCCAATTATGGTAACTATCCTGAAACTCTAAAAGACCACTTATTTTTTGGAACTCTACCTAGTAACGATGCTTTTAGAATTTGCTTCAATTACATGTAGGACAAACATTTTCACCAGATTGATTTCCAAAATACTTGATTCCATTTTTGGTTAACTTCCTGAGAGTCTCTACGACCACTTTTTTTTGGAATGTCTACCCAGCAACCATATATCCCCTTTTATTCCTTTTTTAGCTTTTAAGTAAAAATAGTGACTAGATAATTTTATTTCCATAATATCGAGAAAAACTACGCCTAGGGTCTGTAACAACTGTCTTCTGTGTCAAACAGGGCAGTGCATTTCTGATGGTGCCACTTCTAGTTAGAGACTTGTATGCATGTAGGTCTTAAATTTGCTAAATTGACCATTTTATTAAGCCAGACGTCAGTATTTAAATGCTGGGCATCCAGACCTACTTAGAATTACTAGGACATGGAAGTTTAATTATCCATTTGTATCAGTAAATTATTGGTTACTGGGACAAAATTAGGACAGCAGGTGTACAATCAATTAAAAATTGCTATCAAAAATAACAAAAACATCAATATCAACAAACTGCCTTTGCAGATTAGTATATCTTTTTGCTTAAAAAGTTACATGGCACTTATCATGATTTTTTTCAATGATAAACAATATAAAGATAATTGCAAATACTCATTAAACCACAAAAAACATAAAATGATTGTATGAGTGATCAATTTTAGACTTGTTCAGGTCAAAATTGCTCAACAAAACCTAATAATTTCTGACTTGAAGAGGTCCTAAATAATTAGAGAGTCCTGAGACAAAATACATGTACATTGTAAGCCAAAATAAGTAGATCTACAGTATAAACTCATGTACAGTATTATCATGGTTATATACATGTATGTACAAAACATGTTTAATGGAACTCGTATGATAATAGAAATCATGTCACAAATAATTGCAAAAGTCTGTTCAGAAGAGGTGAAAGATTCATTATCATGGTAAAAGTACATATAAAAGTTGAGGGGCCCGAGGAGTGCAACATGAGAAGATAAAACGTATATATTTTGCGCCTGTCCCAAGTCAGGAATATGTTGGTGACTGGCTTGTCCGTGTCTTCTTATGAAATTTTAGTTTCTTGATACTTGGGTTATTGGATGTGGTTTGTTTCCATTGATTTATTCACTTTTTTACCTTTTTGGGGCCATTTAGGGCTTGCTATATGGTGTGAGGTTCCTCACTGTGTTGAAGACCGTACGGTGACCCCTAGATAATTTGTTTTTAGTCGTTTTAACCTTGATATGGGATGTTGTCTCCTTGACATTTACCCCATTTCCTTTCTTTTTCATAGATAATTTCATGATGACATTACAGCTATAATTTGACCAATCACAGAGCAGATAAAATTTACCATAAGTCACCTGGGTCGGTGTTGTTTTCTAGATTTTTCATCTCAGCCTACGGGAAATGGATCAACTTTCGATGTTGATATTTAATTGATTTTCACGCTTAAAATCAATATAAAGCCTGTTTTATGCTTAAAATAACAAGGAGAATTCATAACATTAATCTTTAAAAATAATTTTGAAAGAAAAAGAATTTGTACTCGGGTCTTTTCCATGCAATTACATGTACCCTTGATTTCCCAATGTTTCACCTCATAAAAAAATTGATATCCCGTATGTCCGGAATTATCTATAGATATGACTGGCACTAATTCCTCATGACAACTTAATTGATAATGTTCCACAGACTGAAAAGACGAATAAGATCCACACAAATACAAACTATGTCAAGAGTACAAAAGTTGTATCTTCAAAATTCAAGAGACTAGCTGTTTGTAGTTTCTTGCCATAATGACATTTGACCATCTGCATGAACATTTGTCTGAAAAATTACCACCCCCCCCAAGGACGTATATTTAGAAGGATAAGCATCTTGTGGTAATTTGGAAATATATTGCAAAGCATGAGATTTTGTTACTTTGGAGCCCTCTCTTTAAGGCCTTAAAACAACAGAAATATAATAATGATGGTCACAAAAATTGTTCTACGAGTACAGTAGATGTTAAACTTTGGGAAAATATTATTATTAAATTTGTGAAATTCTGTGCGTTACTTTTGAAGCCTTTAGTTCCAAAATTGTGGTGCATTTTTACCGATGAAAACCGGAAGTGGAAAAAATTCAACAAAAATGTTTTGATTACAAATTTCAATCATGTGTATTGAAGAAATTACTTGCTATAATGTAACAAAATTTACTCTATGGATTTAAAAATCATTTAGCTTACTAGAAAAGTATAATTTTATTAAAATCCATAAACAACTTTTTAAGTAGATAGCTCAAAAGTGAATGCATACCAAACGCCTCGCTATAAATTTTCGATTACAACATGGATTAGATACAAGTTTCCTATCCTTCTAAATATACGTCCTTGCCCCCCCCCCAAAAAGTAAAAAAAGAAACCGTTTTTGGCCCTATTAAAATATGCGTTACATTTGTATCTTCACAATTTCCTTGCAAAAGAGGAAGAGCTGTTTAGAAATATAGAGACATACAAGTACATGTAAAATGTTAATCAAACATAATAATATGTAACCGGAGAGCATGAATCTCCTTACAAAATTGACTAATGTCAACTCCGGGGATCGAACCCGGACCTCTAGCACTTCAGCCAGCCACCTACCTGAATGAGCTAAAGAAATATTCCGTTAGCTCAGTCGATTTTTACTGGCTATATACTAGTATCTACTACCTACTACATCGCAGGTAGGCTGTCCTGTCACACTTCCCCCACCTCGAGAGTCATCATATTTGCTATGTATGACTCTCAACACAAATATCACTCACAAACCCTGGTTAGCTCCTTCTAACCACCCTGGGTTTTTTTGTTGGGCGCCAAATTTGACCGGAGAGCATGAATCTCCTTACAAAATTGACTAATGTCAACTCCGGGATCGAACCCGGGACCTCTAGCACTTCAACCAGCCACCTAACCGAATGAGCTTAAGAAAGCTCAGTCGATTTTTACTGGCTATATATCTACTACCTACTACAACGCAGGTAGGCCGTCCTGTCACAAATATAACAAAAATCTAGACTACACATTTTCATAAAAACCAATTGGCAAATATTAATTCAGTGGAAAATAACTTACTTGCTTTTAAGTAGACTTCTTAAAATCTGAATATTATGACGAAATAACAAAACGGGATGTTTATATAGTTTGCAACCACTCCTACGTGACAGACGTGAGGATGAACGACCGCACTCTACCCCAAGGTTAAATGGTGCAACAAATCGCTGATCAGTATAAATCCCCGTAACAAACCTATTGTTTGGAAATTGTTTATTTAAATCGTCAATATTATTTGTTAAAACGTCATATGTTACCTTACGCAGAAACTTCTGTCTTTCGTAGAAAATATCCCAAAATAAAATGTTTACATAAACAATAAGCGTTTTAATGATTTGGAATAAATTTATCAATCTTCATCTTTCAGAAGCTTCAAAACAAAAAGGGAAAAAAATCACATGAACACATTAATTTTTTGGGACGAATGTTTGTGAATACACAAAAATTAAGAATTTCTTGCATATGGAACATTTTCTTCATCACAAAATTATTTAAAATACCACGATACTTAATTTTAAAAGTCAAAACTAGCCAAAAAGGCCATAAACTCCTGAAGGAGAAAATGTAGATCTGTAATATTTCTAAAAGAACCAAATTATCGATGTAATACAGTTATTCAGAATTTGGTTTAGTCTTAGGGAAATGCAAGGAAAGGAGTATGAACTTGTAAATCAATTGGCTGTTCTTCTGAGGAAAAATGGTAATAACTTAATAAAGGGTTCGTACAGGGGGTACCATGCAGGCACGTACAAGAAATAAAATGTCACAACATGACTCGAGGAACGAAAAAATAGAAATTGGCTTGCATGAAGTACCTTTATTTTGCAAGAAACACGGCAGATACAACCTTCCAACTCGAGGAACGAAAAAATAGAAATTGGCTTGCATGAAGTACCTTTTTTAGCAAGAAACACAGCAAATACAACCTTCCAACCACAGGGCCTTGTTACTAATTAGAAAATTTTACTATGCATGCATATACACTAACAAGGGCGGACATCAGTTCAACACCTGCTTGCTTCAATCCCCATTTTATTTTGCTATATCCTCATAAAATATTTAAAACTTTGTCTAATTCACTTCCAAAGATGTTTATCTTTTCAAAAAATATCATGACGAAGGCAAAGGTGGTCGGCCTTCAAAAGAACGTGGTAGGCAAAGCCAGCTTAAATGGCGAATGGAAGACACTGAGTAAAATTTTATAGCATTATTTAAAGGGGAAAATACAAGTCGATAATACTGGAACTACATATTAAATAATGAAATACATGAAATATATACTTACAGTATACTGTATAATACACTGTAGAATTCATGTACTAAATTATAAACAGAGTGCTACACCTACACTCACTGTTACCATGCAGTGACTGTAAGGACAATTTGTCATGTTTGTAGGTCAAATTTTTATCAGATTGTTCTAAATCAGCAAAGCAGGCAAATGTTGAATTCAGTGGGAATTTTTAGTACTAGTAAATTGTTCTTCATATATATTTTGTACAAAAAACCAAAAGAATGTCACCTATTTTCAAAAGCTTTTTGGTACAAAAATGAATATCATGATTTCTTATTGTCAGAGGTTGGCAACTATTTCCACAAAATTTTCAGTTCCAGTCTGTAATTTCAATTCCTATCTGGAACGACATTAAAACATGTAAAAAGTGCCTTACTATTTTTAATCTCAGATTATGATTTCTGTGAAGTAACTTACTTTTTTCACCAAGAGGGGTAGGCAAGTCTGTCTTTTCTATAGTTCTAGTTAAAAACTTAAGGAAAAGATAAAAAAGCTGTACATGTACAAAAAATGTATATATGATTATGGCACATAAATGCATGCTTGATTAGTAAGATGGAAAGGGAAAACCTTATTGATGATATGTGTCGGTATAAAGCTCAGTCTTTAATATATACAGTTCCTTAAATTTACTTTCAGGTGATAGAATTTTAAATGGTGAGAGTAAACTAAGTCTGACGACCCAGTCCCTGTCTTTACTGAATGTGTCATTCAGAAGATACAGTGAGTCTAAATATGGAGAATGCAGCCGTAACAAGAAATATCAGGAACAGCTACAGAAATGGAAGTTTAACATACAGTATCTTCATGATTTTATTACCAAGACTGTATCCCTGAAGGTATATATGTTTTAATTTCTATGCCTGTTACAATGTTCAATGTAATTTTGATCTATTAAATGTACCATTGTCTGTGAACTTTGTGATTTAGGGATTATCTCCCTTAGAACTGCTGTGATCACATGTGCTGTGCTAGCCATAGGAAAAATTTGACAGTTTTTCCCTTGAAAAGTGAATTTCTTTCATTATTATATCTAGCCATACTCGAAAGTAGCTGAAGGTTGTAAAACATGCTTGAAAATTTTCAATTTGGGTGGCAAATGAATATTGATATGTAAAAACAAAGCATTGTCAAAAACACAACCACTTGCTCTGAGGAACAAGTAAATAAAAAAGTAAGTTTGTACCTACAAAGAACAAAAATGATTTTCATAACATCATTCATTGAAAATCAATTGTTCATACACTGAAATCAGGAATAAAATCATTTTATCCATAATCCTTTAGATTCTGATATAGTGAATAACTGCAATTAAAGGGAAAATTAGCAAAAAAATAAAAATTCAATATTTTATTCCTCATATCTTAGTTAGCACATAAATATATGTATTACTGTTCAATTGTCTTGGATAAATGTACAAGACTGAATTAATTGTGAGCAAATCCCGGTGCATCAACTGCCATATTGTCGTCTTGTCAAATTAAAAAGTCACATGATACGAAACCAAAAAATACCAAAATTCGATAAGCCTGTGTAAAAACAGAGACATATAATTACAGAGATTGGCAACTCTACTATCACCCCATATTAATCATAACAAACATGGTACGGCTACATCAGAAATTCTTAAACTACTTCTAATTTAGTCGACATATTTCTAAACCGAAACGTGAATTGTTTTCGTTAATTATTTTATAGTTGTGTTTCGAAAATTTGAATTAGAAATATGGATTAATAAAAAAGATATTGGCAAATAAAGTGGAGACTTCATGTGGAAATCTGACAACGAAGATCGCGATGTGCCTTGTTAATATTTGAAACTCCTCTTTCATTTCCGTGATTACAACTTCCTAGTTATAATGAAAACTGGAAAGTATTTTACATCGTTGGTAGAGTTTAGATAGTTTTATTATTATACGCCCTTCTTTGACGGGACGTATTATGGTATACCGGTGTCTGTCCATCCGTCTGTCTGTCCGTCCACACGTCGTACTCTAACTAGAGAACGCTTTGAACATTTTTCTTGAAACTTTGCAGGATTGTTGGATATGACGGAAGAAAGCTCCCTATTGTTTTAGTTTGTCGTCGGATTTTTTTGTTCCAGAGTTATGGGACTTTGATTATTTCAAAAAAGCTTGAAATTGCAGTTTTCGTCCACATGTCGTACTCTAACTAGAGAATGCTTTGAACATTTGTCTTGAAACTTTGCAGGATTGTTGGGTATGATGGAAGAAAGCTTCCTATTGTTTTATTTTGTCGTCAGATTTTTCGTTCCAGAGTTATGGGACTTTGATTATTTCAAAAAAGTATGAAATTGCAATTTCTGTCTACACATTAATAATATTCTTTTATTTTAATTATTATATTTTCATACATTATCGAGATATTAGCGATTTATGTTTGTGAAGTGGAAGTTTTATCGAAGTCTCGATGGCGGCGAGATTTCACGGGAATTCGTCAAGTTGCCAATCTCTGTAATTATATGTCTCTGGTAAAAACAACAAGTACATGACTCTGATCTGTCCAAATAAATATAATTTCTTTTACTAAATTCAACGATTTGTAATTTATTCAATAAAGAAATGAAAATTTGCAGCTATTTTTTTCTTAATATATCATTGAATTGATAATATATCCAGAACTTTTACGAAGTTCCCGTGTTCACAATTAAATGAACAGAAAACATTGTAGAAATTAGAATTCATATACAATAAGTATTCGTAGTTATGCAGGCTTGTACTGACCATATTGTGTATAAAGTGTTAATTGAGAAGACAGGTGACCACTTCAACCTGTATAAATCACTTGACCTTACCTGGAAAAATGACGACCTCGGAGTATAATTCACTGTTGATACCACCTGCTATGTACACGATCAACTCTGCGAACACCTTATGAATTGAATCGGTATGAGACACACACCTTAGACTTACTATTCACGTACCTATAGTCATACATACAAACAGTAGAAACTCGGGTAGAAACTTCTATCTTGTTTTTTTTCTTGAAACCGATTGCAGTTGTATTTAAATTGGATCTACATTTTTATGTCCGACTATATTGTCGACCAGGAGGCGACTTGTTTTATGCAGAAAATGAAATTGGTGCAAATTATTTAAAAAATCAAAGTGCTAGCCAAATTTTTATTTATCGTATTTTCGTGCATAGTATATTACCTTCTATATAACTGTAAAGTTTTAGGGCAAAATATTCTGGATCGTTGGGACACACAGATGTATAAAATCATAGAGAGAGTCATTTTCACTAATATAACAATCTAAAAGTGCATTAACTCGATCATTTTATAAAAGTCAATTTCATCTACTTCGCATGCTCAGGTGTTGGTATTGTGCCTGAATCACATAAAATCCATGCATATGGCATTGAAATACGACTAAAAGGTGCAATAAAAAGTGTCATAAAACTGCATATAAACGTACAAATACTTAGGTATACTGAACACAGCATAGTCTTTGTGGTTTACAGTATATAACACAACTGTCTGTATAAACGATTTCGGCATTATAAGTATATAATTTTTTCAGACAACTTGAACCCATGACACATAAGCATTTGAAAGTTTCACTTGTATTATAAAATGTTGAAGACATTAAAAAGGCATTACGAAAATCAATCTCTTATGGTGTTATTTTTTTTTTATATAGAAGCTGGGACTAATATATTGATTATATTTGTCCCAGACGGCAGAAGTAAACCGAAGTTTGAGCACAGGCGGATTCGGCTACTGAAAAGGGGTCCAGAAAAAAGGGTCTACGCTAATTTGTCATAATTTGTCAAACTGCTGCACGAAATAAATCAATTCTAACACCAAATACAATATCTTCAGATCATCCACTTTTGAGAAGGGTGAATGACACTTTTTACTGTGTATGACCCTCGTAGAAACACTATAATCCTGAATGAATTGCATCTGTCTTTTAAATTTTATCCATGCAGTTTCTTTACAAGTGCAAGCAAGCAAGCAATCTTGATTCTCATAACCAATTTACAAAGGTACAGAGTTGTAGTGTACAACATAACATTAAATATAAAACAAATCATGAAAGGAAGTTGAAAGGTAGACAAACATATATGAATCAACCCTGAGGACATATCCTCTTATAAATTTGCAAAGTTTACAAAGTTCTAAAATAGATTTATAAGATTACCATATTTTATAACATTTGGTCTGTTTTTATACTTAGCATCTATGATTTTTTTTTCTCTCATTAAAAAACTCAAACAAATAATGATATTCATCCCCTAACTCCCCACCTGTACATAAATGACAGATTCTGTTATTTATTTAATATCAGTGAAGTAATTCAAATAAGATTTGTGTATTGTGTTATAAGCGATTTTTTTCAAATTTTTCTACCTGTAGTGCATCACACGCCACATTTACCTTTAGGGCATGGCACAGGTAAAAATTGACACGGGACATGATTCTGTATACTTGGTTGTTAATTAACCTCTGATGATGGTATTAATTTTTTATCACTGGAACACAGGAGCACACGTGCGTGTGTGTGCACATATTTATTACTTCCTAGATAGTTTTGAGGATAATAGTGGAGAATTAATGTTTTTTTGTTATTTTGAAATACTTTTCCGAGATATCTTTCTGCATCTATTTAAAACATAAACAACCAATTTGATTTCTTAGTAAATTTAGTATTTAGTTTTTCTACGATGAAGTTATATGCAGAAAGAAACAATAATATTCAGACAAAAGGGTAACACGCTTGTCATTGTTTTTCTACAGTAATTAGTTATTTCATGAACTCACTCGAACGCTTTAAATAACGATATAAACAGTGGTATGATTGTGTTTTAAAATGACCGAGATCTAGCCAAGTGACGTCACTCAGCTCAACTTTGTAGCAGAAATGAATAATAAATATCGTTTTTCTCCTTAACCCGTGGGAATTTTTACTTTAAAATTGGTCAACATGTTCATAATGTTACTTAGAGTAAATTAAGGTCTTGTTCAAAATTTAGTGAATTTTCCCTTTAAGTATTTTTTGTTTTCATTTTACAGATAACACACAGCAGTGCTGCTATGCAGGGACCAATCTTTATATCCAGATTTAGGAATGTGCAGGTCCTAGAACTGAAGATGAGTACCTATACATGTGTTAATGTAGTCCTTTCTATTTACAGATTACACACAGCAGTGCCACAATGCAGGGTCCAATATTTATCTCCAGATTTAGGAATGTACAGGTCCTAGAATTGAAGAGAGTACCTATACATATGTTAGAAGGACTACATAGACTAAGGGGACAGATTAGGACTATTATAGTATCTAGATGCTTAAATAGTCTTCAGGTAATGATTTTTCAATAACTTTCCTAATCAGATCCTTATTATACCCCACGCAACGAAGTTGCGGAGGGTATAATGCTATTGAGATGTCCGTCTGTACGTCAGTCAGTCCGCTTCTGGTCACTGCAACTCCTCTGTAACTGCTTGACGGATTGCTTTCATATTTAGTAGGATTGTTGGTCATGATGTGTACAGTGTTCTCCTTAGAAATTTTTGAAGGCGCAAAATTTTAAGTGAGCGGAAAGACTTCTGGTGAGAAGAGTATATAACCGCGCTATATTTGATGCCAAGTGATATGAAGAAAGGTTTCATGTACATTTATATAATTATAAATAATCATATAACAATATAATATGTCTCTCAGTCAATTGATGTTGTATTTATTTAAATATCTTTCTGTTCTTCTGTCAACAGCTAATTTAAAATCAAAATTGTCCAACTCTTCCCTCTCCATGAAGATCATCATCAAAGAATTTGTAATCATCTTGGGTATTATACAACGGAAGGTGCCAAATGTCAGTTTCAGAAATTTTCACATTACCGAAGTTTCATGTCAACATGCAGTAAAAATGTATTTAGAATACCTGACGAATTCAGGATTTTACAACGGAAGATGTCAATGTCACCTGAAATATCTTTCAAAGTCGATCTATGATCGTACAGAAATTACGATGTTTCATGTCAACAGTAGACACGTGTATTTGTACCTGTCGAATTCATAATTTTACACAGAAGAATTTCGATGTCAATGTCACCTGAAATATCTTCGAAGTCATCTATGATCGGACTGAAATAAAATTATACAAAATATTAGACCTTCCAATGTTTCATGAATAATAGACCATACACACGTGCGACCTTTTTACAACATCCGCGAAGCCGATCGCAATTTTGAATGAAATAAAATCACCTGAAAAAAATTTCCGCTTTGTGGTCATCTCCGTCATCATGAGAAATAATAAATATTAACTAAAAATCCCTTTTGTTTTGTTTTGAATTAAAAGCAACAAAATTGTTATGAAGTTCAGGGTTACTTAAATTTCGTCCAATGGGAAAGCCGATGTGTATATATTTAGAAAAACTGTAATCGATTGATATTTTTAGACAATACACTGCACGTGTATACACAACTCGTCTTCATTTCTAATCAATAATTGACAACAGGGAGCATGTTTTTATCACCTTCACACTTAGTTAACACACCAGGCGACTGTACATACAATTTTAATATGTTTATCTGCATGATAAAACAAACAAATCATTAATTATCATGACACTGCGTCTTTAGTTATCAAGGTGCTGCGGCTAATTTAAGCGCTGCAGGATTCAACTTTCTCAAGGGAAGACGCTGCGGTTCCGCAGCGCTATATTAGTCTATGGAGAACAATGGTGTAGATGTGCATACTATAGTATGATATTGAATGCATAATTTTTGTGGGAGTTATGGGACTTAGACTATTTCCAGTTAAAATACCAAAGCATCAGCTTGTCACTGCAACTCCTGAATCAGCTCAATGGATTGCTTTTCATATTTGGTAGGATTTTTGGTGTGCATACTATAATGCCTTATTTATCTGATCATTATTATGGGAGTTATTGGACTTAGACTATTTTCAGCTGAAACACCAAAGTATCATCTTGTCACTGCAACTCCTCTGAAACAGCTAAATGGATTGCTTTCATATTTGGTAGGATTGTTGGTCATGATGTATATATGTGCATACTATACTGCCTTATTTCTAAAACACCAAAGTATCATCTTGTCACCGCAACTCCTCTGAAACCCCTTCAAATATTTTGTGCAGAATTATTGTGCATATATCAAAGATGTACATGCTACTTGGATATGATTTTTGATCATTTTTGACAAAATTACACATTGATGAACTTTGTAATTTTTATCCCCTTGCCCATTGAAGTTGGGGAGGTGATATGACGTTTGACCCATTCGTTTGTTCGTCCGTCTGTCCGTTCAAATTGAAGACCATATATCTTTTGAATAACAAGTGGTAGATGGACAATTTTTAGTCCATGTTTGCATCTTGTAGAGTACTTGAGGTTGATAAATAGAATAGGTGGATTTGACCTACATTTCATGCATGAGTGACTCAGGTTAAAGTTTTTGTAAGAGTCCAGACCTGGGATACTACAACCTGTAGAGGATTAATATTTTGTATGTAGATGCGTCTTGTAAAGTTATGAAGCTCCAGATAAAAATAAGGTCACTTTGACCTACATTTCATGCATGAGTGACTTACGTTAAAGTTTTTGTAAGAGTCCAGATCTGGGATACTACAACTTGTAGAGGAATAATATTTTGTATGTAGATGCGTCTTGTAAAGTTACAAAGCTCCAGATAAAAATTAGATCACTTTGACCCACATTTCATGCATTAGTGACTTAGGTTAAAGTTTTTGTAACAGTCCAGATCTGGGATACTACAACTCGTAGAGGAATAATATTTTATATATAGATAGCATCTTATAAGTTTACAAGCTCCAGATAAACATTAGGTCACTTTGACCTACATTTTATGCATGAGTGACTTACGTTTAAGTTTGTGTTACAGCTTGGATTTTAGATACTACAACTCGTAGAAGATTAATAGTTTGTATGTAGATGCGTCTTTTAAAGTTACAAAGCTCCAGATGAAAATTAGGTCACTTTGACCTACATTAGTGACTTAGATTAAAGTTTGTGTTACAGTTTGGATTTTAGATACTACAACTTGCAGAAGATTGATCTTTCATCAGTAGATGCATATGCTTTAGGGATGAGGCTCCTGATTGAAATAAGGTTACTTCATTTCTTGCATGACTAGCTCAGATCTTGAATGGTACAACTTCCTTGAGTGCTTATAATACTAGGCAAACATTCAATAAACGGGCGAGGGGATTAGCTGTCGTTTCAGACTGCCCCTTCTCTTTTATGTATGATATTGCTTATAGGGTACTTTTGGAGTTCAATAATGCAGGATTTTCTTTTTGGAAGTATTAGGGTTCTATGTCTGATTGTCTGTCTGTCCGTCCATCCGTTTCATATGTCCCATATTGTCATTGCAACTTGACAATCCCAGGGACAGAGATTTAAAATATTAGCAAAGTGACAAGCTTGGCCCCTAGCTAACAGAATTCAGTAGCCCAGCCAATTATTTACTAGCCCAGTTCTTTATTGCCAACCAAAATTGCAGAATTTTTCAGTAGCCACCTGGGCTACTGGTTTCCAAATTTTAGTAGCCCAGGTCAATTTTTAGGGGCCTTGGGCTATTGGGCCCCAGGTAATTTGCATCCCTGCAATCCTTTGGCCAATTCAAAGTCATTTGACATTATTCATCAAAATAAAGGGATTTTTATGCAATTTTTTAATATGATAGAAAAAATTGTTTATGAACAAGATACAGTTGTTATTTTTTAGAACCAATTTTCATAAAATGATGAGAACCAGTTTCATTTTTAAAAACACACATAGCAATGGTAATTTGAGAAGAAATTAGGACAACATATTGAATATTGAAGTTACATGTACAATATCAAAGGGAAATAACTCTGTAACCAATAACTTAACACTGGTTTTGATGATGAAAAGTTTGGAGGTTAGACTGTTATATACAATGTATCTATCAAAATTTTTTCTATTGTATGATGAATTTAGAAATTTGTTAATTTTTCTTCTTCAATTGAAATGAGTAACTTCACAAAAAGAAAACTTGAAAATATTCAAAGACAGTTATCATAGGGTCTTGTATTGTGACACTGAGTACTCATGATCAAATTTCATTGCGTTTAAAGGTTTATGACATTTAGATTTTTGTTAGAAATGTCATATACAGTTGAACTTTGATGGCGAAAACACCCAAGGGACCGATAAAACAGTTTGAGCAGGAGTGGTGTTTGAGCTATTGAGTTCAAATTATGTAAAAACTTGAAGAAAGGAACAATAATTAAAGGGTTTGTTTTGTTGAGTTATTACAGTTCCAATTATCAAACTTCAAATGTACATGTATCTATACCCCTGCAAACAAAGTTTGAGGGGTTTATAGGTATCACCCTGTCTGTTCGTCTGTCTGATCGTCCATGTACCTTGTCGGCGCATATCCTCAACAGCCGCTTGGATTTTGATGAAATGTTACACACTTGTAGTACACCACCTGAAGATGTGTATGAAGTAATATGGTTGCTGCTCGAAATTTGGAAAGGGAGGTAATTCGTCTTTGAATATTTTCTGGAAAAAGGGGGAACGAACCTTGTCAGTGCATGTTGTCCTAAACAGCTGCTTGAATTTAAGTGAAATGTTACATAGTAGTAGTACACCACCTCAAGATGTGCATAAAGTAATATGGTTGCTGTCTGATATATATATTTTAAAGGGAGATAATTCGTCTTTAAATATTTTTCTAGAAAAAAAGGGGGGACGAACCTTGTCAGCACATTTTCTACTAAACAGCTTCTTGGATTTTGATGAAATGTTTTACCAATGTAGTATAACACCTGAAGATGTGCATTAAGTAATATGGTTGCTGTCTGAAATTTTGAAGGGGAGATAATTCGTCTTTTAATATTTTAGAAAAAAGGGGGGAGGTATATCATTGTGTCCATACTTGTATTGTGTCCAGATTTGTACTGTATCCACAACTGTAAAGGATCTTCCATACATCATTCCTGTAAAGTTGGTTGAATTTGCTCCAGTCATTTCAGAGCAGAAGATGAAAATGTGATTTTCCCATAGGGTCCAATGTTAAACCTAAGTTCCGCACTGGCGGCCATGTTTTTGTCGGATCGGAACGAAATGAGCAATCTTTGTAAAAGACCTTCCATACATTTTTCCTATAAAGTTTGGTTGAAATTGCTTCAGTAGTTTCAGAGGAGAAGATGAAAATGTGAAAAGTTAATGGACGACGGACGACGGACAGACGGACAGACGCAGGGATGCAAATTACCAGGGCCCAGTAGCCCAAGGCCCCTAAAAATTGACCTGGGCTACTAAAATTTTAAAACCAGAAGCCCAGGTGGCCACTGAAATATTCTGCATTTTCGGTTGAGAATATAGTACTGGGCTAGTAAATTTTTGGCTGGGCTACTGAATTCTGTTTGCTAGGGGCCCAGCTGGCCACTTTGCCAATATTTCAAATATTCATCCCTGCAGACGGAAAACAAGTGATGGCAATAGCTCACACTGACCCTTTGGGTCAGGTGAGCTAATAAAGATGGTTTCAAATTAGGCTTGAAAAAGAAAGGGGAGAGATAAAGGGGAGTTTTGAGTACAAATAAACCTATTTAACCTAACATTAGCTTTATCTAGTGCAGGTACCAATTCTGACTAACCCAAGCTCCTATTTTTATTCAGGTTTGTCTTTTGTCTTTAATTGATGTTTTTCTTGTGTAATTTCCAGGTGAACTGTGAAATATTATTGTGATTTTCGACCAATGTGGGCATTTGCTGATATTGTTTCTTTTGTAATTATTATCATTGTGTAAGTCTAATTCAATATTGAAACTTCCAGTTACATATGTACACAAAATTGCATTTTTGGTGAAACTAGAGCTGTTGCTGAATGGTAACCAGTTATACCCCCCTGGCTATGCCAGGGTGAGCTTTTGCCATCACTTTGCATCCGTCGTCCGTCTGTCCGTCCGTCGTTAGCTCACTTTCAAAAATCTAGAATCCTCTGAAACTACTGGAGGGATTGGTTTGAAACTTTATAGTAATCATCTGTGACATGTCCTGTACAAACAATCCTCATTTTATTATGATCCGATGAAAAACATGGCCACCGGTGCTAAAAATAGAACCTAGGGGTAAATTGCAGTTTTAGCCAATAACTCAAAAACCGATGCAGATATAAAAAATCTGACATGGGGTTATTGGCTGTTTTTCACCATTTTTTTTCTCTTTTTTTTTCCAGTGCCATATGGTTATGGGTTATTTCCCTTTAAATTCTGTGTTCAAATCTTCTTTAGTTAAGTTTTCTCTTTTAAGCTTTAGAGAAATTGCCTACTATCACTTCATTAAAAAAATTATTTCTTCCATAATTAAGAGCAAAAACAGTGTTGTTGTGCAAATTTCTGCAATTTTTTGCAAAAATACTTTCTTAATCTTTACCTTATTTCATGTTATAATGATTTTCCTATATAATATTGTGTACATTACTGGGTCTTCAGTGGAGAATTACTATGATCTCTGCTGACATGTATGTTGAAGTAGTTTTATCAGCTTCATAGACTGCTTAATGTTAAAAATATTAGGAAGCAAAGCCTTAGTGAGCAGTTGATGAAATTAACCTGAATGGATTTGAACGGAACTTGGCATTAATGATGCTTATGAGGTGCTGACTATAATATATATATGTATTGTGACTTTTATATCTAAATGTCATCCAACATGGCCATCTGCAGGGAACTTAATTTTATTACTCGACTGTATGGAAAGAGCATACAAAGAATTTTTTATCTGAAACAACTTGGCTAGTCACAATGTATCTTAGATGGTCCCCTTCAAAACAGATGTCCTTCAAGTCTGCACCTTATGCAAATTGGCTACCAATGGGAAACAAAGTTTAATATAGGAGTACATTCAAAGATCTTCTTCTTTAAAACCATTTGGCCAGTTGGAAATAAACTTTGGCACAATACTTAATTTTCTTTAAAATTGTGTCCTGCAGATCCATCCCTTATCCAAGATGACATGCAATAGGGAAAATAGTTAAATTAAAGTTGGATCATATAACATAAATGTTTAGTTACATAGTTTGAAAATGAGACCCTTTAACATATAAGTTGATTTGAAGTTATGTATTGGCCATGGTCCAGGTGAGCGATACAGGCTATTGAGAGCCTCTTGTTATCTTCTGATCTGAAACAGCTGAAGCAAATTCTACCTAACTTTACAGGAATGATGTACTAAAGGTCCTTAACAAAGATTGCTCTTTTTTTTCCAATATGACAAAAAAAAAAAAAATGGCCGCCAGCACTTTACATGGTTTAACATTGGACCCTATTGGAAAATCACATTTTCATCTTCTGCTCTGAAACAGCTGAAGCAAATTCAACCAAACTTTACAGGAATGATGTATGGAAGATCCTTTACAAAGATTACTCATTTCTTTACGATCCTATAAAAAACATGGCCGCCAGCGCAGAACTTGGGTTTAACATTGGACCCTAGGGGAAAAATCACATTTTCATCTTCTGCTCTGAAACCGCTGAAGCAAATTCAACCAAACTTTACAGGAATGATGTACTAAAGGTCATTTACAAAGATTGCTCATTTTATTCCATTTTGACAAATGCATGGCCGCCAGCACGGAAGATAGTTTAACATTGACCCCTTGGGAAATTCACATTTTCAACATCTGCTCTGAAACTATTAAAGCAAATTCAACCAAACTTTACAGAAATGATGCATGGAAGGTCTTTTACAAAGATTGCTCATTTTGTTGGGATCGAAAAAAAAAGGCTCCCAGCATGGAACTTAGTTTAATATAGTACCCATATGAAAATATCTTTTTCATCACATGCGCTGAAATTATTGAAGAAAATTCAGTCAAACTAAGATTGCTTATTTTGTTTCGATCTGCAAAAAAGACCGCCAGCACAGAACATATTTTAACATAGGATCCTATGGGTTAAACATGACTTTCATCACCTGCTGTAAGCATTTGGTCAGGAAGGGATTCAGGCTCAGTGTCTGAGCCTCTAGTGTTTAGATAAATGACACAAAATGGTGACAGTTTATTCTAAATACAATAATAACATTAAATGGATTGATTTATTTTAAGGATCTATTTGAAGT
>MJUU01030219.1:7505-18234 GCA_002080025.1 Modiolus philippinarum
TTTTAAATAATCAACAAATCATTGTCAATCATTGTAGAAAATTCCTGTTAATCTTTCTGCCCCTTAGGGGGCGTCTTAAGGTAGTAGACCTAGGTTAAGGGAGATAACTCTTTAAATCAGTAAGACGTTTGAAGCAGTCAGTTTCATCAATGCTTTGTAAGCACTGATGTGAAAAAGGCTTAAAAACATCTGTGTTAAAAAGAAGCTTAGAACCTTTTTATGAAAATGATTTAAACAAACATACAAATGATTTTTAGGAGTTATGTCCCTTAACCTAGGTCTACTACCTTAATTGACAAAGTATTTGTTGTTGTTGTTGCATGTGCATGCATCTTTGGGGGTAGGTCAGCATCCAGACAAAATTAGGTCACTTTGACCCATATTTTCAGCATGAGTGACTTACATTCAAGTTTACGTTCGAGTTCAGATCTAAGTACCTGTTCATGGTAGTATCATCTAACTTTGCATGTGCATGCATCTTTGGGGATAGGTCAGCATCCAGGCAAAATTAGGTCACTTTGACCTATATTTTCCGCATGATCGACTTACATCCAAGTTCAGATCTAAGTAACTGTACATGGTACAATCATCTAACATTGCATGTGCATGCATCTTTGGGGGTAGGTCAGCATCCAGGCAAAATTAGGTCACTTTGACCTATATTATCCGCATGATTGACTTGCATTAAAATTTACGTCCGAGTTCAGATCTAAGTAACTATACATGGTAGGATCATCTAACCTTGCATGTGCATGCATCTTTGTCGGTAGGTCAGCATCCTGACAAAATTAGGTCACTTTGACCTATATTTTCAGCATGAGTGACTTACATTCAAGTTTACGTTCGAGTTCAGATCTAAGTACCTGTTCATGGTAGTATCATCTAACTTTGCATGTGCATGCATCTTTGGGGGTAGGTCAGCATCCAGGCAAAATTAGGTCACTTTGACCTATATTTTCCACATGATCGACTTACATTCAAGTTAACGTCCGAGTTCAGATCTAAGTAACTGTACATGGTACAATTATCTAACCTTGCATGAGCATGCATCTTTGGCGGTAGGTCAGCATCCAGGCAAAATTAGGTCACTATGATCTATATTTTCCACATGATTGACTTACATTCAAGTTTACGTCTGAGTTCAGATCTAAGTAACTATACATGGTAGGATCATCTAACCTTGCATATGCATGCATCTTTGGGGGTAGGTCAGCATCCAGGCAAAATTAGATCACTTTTTTGTTTATGTCCAAATTCAGGTCCTGGTTACTGTACATTCAGGTCCTGGTTACTGTACATGGTAAGATCATCAAGCCTTTGTATACATGTATAAGGGATGGTAAATGAGCACCCTGGCCAACTTGGGTTTCTGTGTCCGTGTGCCATAACGAGGCAAACTTTGTAATCGTTGGTTACCTATGTTTCATATTGGTCCTGTATTATGTCCTCTGACAGTCGTATTGGGCCTTGGACAGCAATACAGCTGTCCTCGGCCCAATATGACTGTCCTTGGACATAATACAGGACCAATATGAAAAATCCCATTCTATAACCCAATAATACTGTATCAACACATCAATGTGGCCAATACACAGGCCAAATATGACGGTCCTATCACATCAGTTTGAAAAGATATAGGCAATGTTAAAGTTTTTGTTCAAGTTTTCAAATTTGCACTCGGTGACCTTGACCTTTGATCTGACCCTGATTTTTTGGTGGATTTGTACAAGCATTATTAGATCTATTCACATTTAGAATATGAAGCCTCTAGCAAAATATAAATTTTGACCTTTGGCCCTGTGACCTTGACCTTTGACCCGACATTAGTGAAATTTACACAATGCTGTTTAGCTTCATATTATGACCAATATGCAGGCCAAATATGAAGGTCCTATCACATCTGGTTGAAAAGATGTAGGTAATGTTAAAATGTTTTTCTTAGTTTTCAAATTTGCACTCGGTGAACTTGACCTTTGACTTTACCCCATAGGGACATATAGAGTATCAAGCCTGTAGCAATTGTTATTAATGAACTATAGCAAAATCTAGATTTTGAACTTTTGACCTCTGTGACCTTGACCTTTAACCTGACTTTAGTAAAATTTACATAATGGTGTTCAGTTTCAGATGGACAATACACATACCAAATATGAAGATTATATCACACCTGGTTCAAAAGTTATTAGCCAGGTTAAAGTTACGGACAGACAGACAGGGCAAAAAAATATGCTGCAATCTAAGATTCAGGGGCATAAAAATATTAAGGTGGAAGGGACAACTGGAGTACCACTAAATCAAGAAATAGGTCATGTAGCAATGACATTGAAACACTTTATCAGAAAATATTAGACAAAGGAGATAAACCAAAATGGTTTTCACATTTGTTGTTAAACCCAGGGGTGAAACTATAGTATACAAGATTGTCAAATAACAAGGTCATTGTCAGTAAACAGCTGCGCCAAGAGTGCATGATACACCCGTCCCCACTTTAAAGCAAACTGATTCTCGAAATTTAAAACTCCATCTGATAAAACTTGACAAGGGGCTTCTGATATGCATCAATTATTTTATCTCAAAGTTTTCTATTGTCGTACTCAACATTCCTATAAAGTGTCAAGAAAAGTGATGAAGCGTTCTATAGTTAGGTTGTGACCTGTGGATGGAAATTGCAATCTCTTGCTTCTTTGAAATAATCAAAGTCCAATAACTCTGGAACGAAAAACCCACCGACAAAATAAAACTATAAGGAGCTTTCTTCTGCAATACACAACAATCCTACAAGTTTCAAGAAAAATGATCAAAGCGTTCTCTAGTAAGAGTATGACGTGTGAACGTACGGATGGATAGACAGACAGACCGACCGACTGATGGCCAGACGGACACAGGTATACCATAATACGTCCCATCAAAGACGGACGTATAAAAAATCTGGTCTCGTCACTAGGAATAAACATTTAAAATATGAAAGCCCTTTCACTTACCATTCAAAAGATGTTAAAATTTGTGTAAATATTATCAAATACCAAGGTCAAGGTCAAGAGGTCAAACAAGCTGTTACCTTTAAAGAATGCAAAGCAAACACAATGTATGGAAAATATCAAAGCCTAATCAGATACCATTAAAAATATACCAAAGGTTAAGTTTTTTTGTTTTTTTTCAAAAAGTCTGTCATATACCAAAGTGATGGGAATGAGGTTGAATATCATGGTACTATTTGAAAGGTCTTGGAATACACATGCAAAATATGAAAGTCATATGTTCTGACATTCAAAAGATGTAGCCAATGTTATGTTTTTCGACAAGAAACAGACAGACAGACAGGCCAAAACTTTATACCCATGAATCTTTGCTTCTTAGGGGAAGGGGTGGTTGATGGTATAGTATTAAAGTGAAAACACTCGACATACTCAGGAGTTTGTTTTTTATTATGCTCCGATATACAACAACACAGACTAACATTACAAGATTCAGGTTCTCAGATCCTATCAAAAAAGTGAACTACATATAAATAAATAAAATATAAAAAATCATAAAGTAAATGATCACAGAATAAGAGAATAACAATTTATGTATTTATTTTTTGTGACAAATATAACTTTCAAAAATCAACAGCTCAATCTACAAAATATCAATTTTTTTTATCATCACATGCCTACACTGTATTCACCCATTTAATCACCTGGGCACTTAATAAATTCATGCAAAACGTCAATTATAATAAATTAAATGTAGACCACTTCTTAAAATTTTTCATTTTTTTTTCTGCAAATTATTGGTGCATTAAAATTGAAATCATAAATATGTTTTTTGAACAGTTGTTGCCATTTTAAATTGAATGACAATATAAGGAATAATTTTGTCAAAATTTCATCTGATTGGTAGGAAAGAAGATATAAAGTAAATACATAAAAACCTGGGGTTTGTTTAATGAAAGTGTCTTGAGATATATTTTATGATGGTCTTAAGACACAACTTTGTCCTCAAGTATGTCTTAAGATGGTCCGAAGTCATGAGGTAGTATGATTATTTGTCACAAGACCGTCCCAAGATATATCTTAGCTGAGACTGATCTTACGAAACTTTCATTATACAGGTCCCTTGCCTTTTGTCCATATTCTGAAGTCATGTCATATGATAACCAACTAATTAAGTTTACATGGCCTGTGAGGAATGTTTTAAATTAGGATTTGTGGGTGTTAATTTGACTGTTTTTGGTTAGATTTCAGCAATTTAACATTTAAAAACTTAAAATTTAAACATGGCTGCAGATGAAACTGACATAAATCGACAAATGAATTATGAAGACGGACAAACAATTTTCGGAAAAAATACATTTCTCTAATGATATGTGAAGATTAAACCGGTTCTGACAGGTTAGATAAATTTTCATATTCAACATAGGTTGAATAAAGCCTCACGCTATTTCCCGCCAAATCTATTTTGAATGCAATTCTCTGTGTTTATCATTTATCATTAAAGAAAAAGATTACAATGATTTATCCCGATTATAACCATATTTTATCCACTCTCGATTCCCGTCCCTAGATTTTCCATGTCATTTTTATTTTTCCATCTCATTTTGATGGAAAGAGATGGAAACAAATGGAATTGAAATGGAAAATTTCAAAATTGAGATGGAAAACTATGAATTCCATGGAAAATTTTCCATCTCAGCTGGAAACAGCATGCTAATTAAAAGTTTCCATCTGAATGCATTATTTTTTCCATGGAATTCCATCTGAGAGGTGGTTTGGAGATGGAAAGTGAAATGGAAACTTAGTCTCTCAGATGGAAAGAAGGCCAGATTTTGGACTTTGACAAATTTTGAGATGGAAACCAAACTTGATTTTGGACTTAGAAAATTTCTAAGATGGAAACTAACTTGATTTTGGACTTAGAAAATTTTTGAGATGGAAACAAACTTGATTTTCGACTTAGAAAATTTTTGAGATGAAAGTCTGAGCTTTTGACTTTAAAATTACCTAAACCGCATACAATTCTTTTTTTTTTTTCTTTTTCGCATGTGGGAAATAATTCCAGGAATTCCCTGGACTTACATTTTCATCAAAGAAAATTTGAGATAATTAGGCATGCCTACTTTCAAATTTCACTAGTCAGACTTTTATTATTATGAAATTGTTGAAAATTGTTGTGATTATTTTCCAAATAAACTTGTAATTGCAATGATTCCTGACGACATGAAACAACCAAAACAGCCTGTTAACTAAAGCTCATTAAACCAAAAATTTTTTGTTGTACAAAACTGTCAGGAGTTTTTTCTTACTTGAAAGATAAAATCAGTACCAATTAAAATGTATAGAAAATTATGCTGTTTCAGAATTCTTGAAATCATAAATAATTTTTTTTTTTTCTTGTGTTCTGTTCTGGTCATACAATTGGGAAATGGATAAGCATTAACCACTTTGTCAAATATGTCAAAAATTTGTCATATCCAGTCAAAAAAAAATCTAAATTTAGACATAAACTTGTTTTTTCTACCAAAATGGGAAAACAGCCCATCTCCCTCAAAAATGTACTGTAATAAGAAATAAAACCTGGCTTAAAGGTGATGAAAGAATACTGTAAAACCAAAAAAGAAAAAAAATATGATTCCAACAAAAAATAAATGTTTTCTTTATTTATTTTAGTAAAGATAGCTAAGATAAAATATTTCACTGTTTAATTTTTGGGGTTGTATGTGTCTGCAAATATTAATAAAATGTTTGCCAAAAACTTGACACTTTGAAACATAGCTATTGCACAAAAGTCTGATATTGTTTGTTGTTACCTTCCACTATCTTAATCATGCAGACTCTTGTTAGTCATGCAGACCCTTGTTAATCATTGATGTTGCCAAGCCTCCTGATGACTAAGATCAGAAGTATCAATTCAAATTCTGACCTCTGTTAGAAACAGCAACATTCAAATGATACAGTGCCAGTAAGAATTAAAATGAAGAAAATAAATTCACCAATGGTTTTGATGGGAACTGGAAAAGTCTTGTTTACTACAATGGGAATTACATTCAAATGTTGAAAGATTACAAAAAAGAAGTAAGTTTTAAATTACTATAGGCATGCTGTTAATGTCAATTTGACCTGTAACTTTTTACATCTTTGTCTCATTATCTGACATATAGATATATCATCAAAGATCATATATATGGATTTTATTAAGAAATTTTATTCACAGTATGAAGAGATTATTTGTGTTTCTTCAACTGGATTTGTAAATAATATAAATGTACACACACTGCCTGTGATAATAAATTTTGTTTGTAGGTCAACAGGAAACATCTGTGAGAAGAATATTACAGTCTGAGAATGAGATAATGATCTCCATCTGATATGTTACACAATAAAATGATTGAGAATTTCTTTAATAAGTTTGTCTTGAACGGTGTTTATAGAAAAAAAATAAGAACTTTCAAATGATGCAGGAGTGATTAATACACACATGTGATTCAGTATAGTGGAAGTATATGCATTAATTGTCTTTTAGTAACAGCATCATAACATGGTCAGTAATATGAATTCTATGATAAGTTATACATGCACAAAAGATTTAAATATTTAAATGATGTCTACTCTAATTATTCACACCCCCCAAAAAAAAAGAAAAAAAACTTAATAGTTAACCGCATATGTGATAACATAATTTAATTAAAATTAAAGACATTAAAACATACAACCTGTTTACCCTTATGAGCAACTTTCCTACGGGCATTTAATTTTTCTGAAAGGGGCCAAGTACAAAAATGGAAGTAAAAATTGCATATTATTAACTAGTAAATTTAATCTTAACAGAGAATATAATTTTTAAGCGATATTAATTAGCCATGTAGTCCAAGATTCAATTTGGTAAATGATATTTTCCATTAAATTGTATATCGTGACAAATAATTTATAATTTGAGTGCAAATTCTGTAAATGTTCTACATGTTCTATCAAAGTATTCTAATATGGAGTTATTTTGACCAATGTAGAAATTTTAAATCAATGATCGAAATCAGAAAAGAATCTGACATTATTTTTTCTTTTTTATTTCAGATATTATATAAAGAAGAAGTGGACACCTATTCAAAAGCCATTTTTCAGCTGAAGCATAACAGAATCAGGTTGATGAAAGGAATTGAGCGAGTTCTGCTTTGTGTTAGATGAATGCCCTAGCAAGATTTTAAATGTGCTTTGAAATCAAAGAGACAAAAAGGGCATGTAGACACTGCTGGACACACCATTGAGGCTCCAAGCCAGTTAATTTTCTTCTAAAAAGCTGCTTTTTGAGTGAAACAGAATGATGTGATGGGACCAGACATTAAACCTACTATCTTGATTCAGAATTTTCTGCCGAGGAGGAATTGTGAAGTCTGTGGTCCAGCTACAAGGACCATACTCTGACACAAGCAACGCTGTGTAACGTCGGCCTAAGGACCAAATGGAATATTTTCCATCTCATGTAGTATTTCCATCTCGTTCCATTTGACATGATGGAATGAGATGGAAATTTTTCCATCTCGTTCCATTTAACAGGATGGAATGAGATGGAAATTTTTCCATCTTGTTCCATTTAACAAGATGGAATGAGATGGAAAATCTTCCATCTCATTCCATGGAATGAAATGGAACCAGATGGAAACACAAAATGAGATGGAAAATATTCCATGGAATCAAATGGAAAATATAAGTTGGAACCAACTGGAAATTTTTTTCTTTCTTTAAATTTTCAGATGGAATGAGATGGAAATAGGTTCCAATACTCCATGGAATTCCATGGAATTTTTTCCTTCTCATTTCCATGGAATTCCATGGAAAATCTAGGGACGGGTAGTTAAATTTGAAAATTTTAAAATGCTCGGCAAGCCTTGCAATTAAAATTTTAAAATTTAACTATCTCTAGTGGATAAAATATGGTAATGAACGGGATCTTGTGGTGAAATATATATTTATTGAGTCATGGTGCTTATAAGGGTGATTACAGTGCCTCACCATTTTATCACATTTTTCTATGTGGAGATCAGAAACAGTGGAATGCATTATAAATGTATAAAATAAAATATACAGAATGTACTATACATGGAATTCAAAGGAAATATGCAAGGAATGTTCATTCTGGTCCCTCAACAAAGATTCTTTATCCTTTAATTAAAAATAACTAGAGGCTCCCAGGAGCCTGTATCGCTCACCTGGCTTTCCGTTGCTAAAATCGTGGTAACATTGTAAGTTATACAGTTTATCATCAGTCTCTCAAACTTTAGTACATGTACCTTGAACACCACCAATATCTTGTACAGTATTTAAAGTCTGATCATGTTTTACTATGATTTCTTTGTTGGGCTTTTTGACAAAAAACGTTCTTGCTAAGGCCCACTTTCAACACTAGTTTTGAAATACGAACAATTTTCAACATCGATTTTGCAGAAGTCGCAACATCAATATCTATTTGCAAATTTCATTGAAATAGAACAATGTTTAAATTTCCCCCCTTTTTGGCAACCATTTTGAAAATGGCCGTCAGCAAACAATTTTCAACATAACTTTTGAAGTTGTGACATCAATACCTATTTGGACAATTCAAATTTCATTGAAATCGGACAACGTTGAATTTTCCCGCCTTTTTTGGTGGCCATTTTGAAAATGGCGGTCAATAACAATTTTTAACATCAGTTTTAAAGTTTCAACATCAATACCTACTAGTATTTGGAAACCAAATTTCATTGAAATCGGACAATGTTGAATTTTCCCGCCTTTTGTGGCGGCCATTTGGAAAATGGCGGTCAACAAACAATTTTCAACACAGGTTTTGAAGTCACAACATTAATATCTATTTGGAAACCAAATTTCATTGAAATCGAACAATGTTGAATTTTCCCGCCCTATCTTGGTGGCCATTTTGAAAATGGCTGTCAACAAACTATTTTCAACACCAGTTTTGAAGTCACCACAGCATGGCAAACATTTCATCATGTTTCAATTAATCTTCATCTTCTATAGTTATGGAAATAAAAGACGAAAAATACAAAATTTTTTAAATTCAGTGAAAAAAAGGGCAATAACTCCTACACGGGTTTATGGATTTTCTTCAAAATTTCAGGGTGGGTAGATCTTGATATGCTGAACATTTTTCCAGTTTACACTTGACCTCTATCTTACACTTTTTGAAATAAAAAATACAAAATTTTGAAAATTTTTTCGCAAAATGGGCTATAACTCCGGGACTGGTTTTCAGATTTTCTTCAAAATTGCACAGTGGGTAGATCTCATCATGCTGATCATTTTTACACCTGTCAAATTTTTGATATCTGTAACGGTTTTTGAGTAATTTGCAAAAAACAGCAATTTACCCTTATGTTCTATTTTTAGTAACAGCGGCCATGTTGTTTGGTCTACGGACATAAAAATCACAAACTTGAAAGTGCATACCCTGGTGATGATTGAGGCCAAGTTTGGTTAGTATTGGCCCAGTAGTTTCAGAGGAGAAGATCTTTGAATAAAAGTTAACGGACGGACGACGGATGCCGGACGCCGAGTGATGGCAAAAGCTCACATGGCCTTTAACAAGTGAGCTAAAAATAGAAATAATGTCATAATGTCCGCAAATACATGGTAAACCTAATGCAAAAGGTTTTAGCTTAACTTGGAGAAGAAATCTAATGATTTAATACTATGGTTTTGGTCATTACATTTGCAAAGAAATAATCTATATGTAAATATAACAAAGTCACAAATTTGAGAAACTGAGTTCAAGATTAATTGATTGACATGCACCAATCCATATACTTTCATGTTTCAATAGACCAAATAGTGTGATGTGTAGACATTTCAATTGCTGTGAAATGAACTTGAATGCAAATATTTAATGAGATGGGAGTAGTGAAAAAAGACAGCTAATCCCCTCGCCTGTAGCAGTTAAATTTTTAAGTCAGTAATATTAATTCTCAATGATGTCAGAGTAACTAAATTATCCCCTGGAACTACAACACTCTCCAAGATATACCTACTGACCAAATATGACTGATGTACCACATGTAGTACCTTAACCCAAAATTTAACCAGTCATTAAAGCATTAAGTACAGAGTGACCCAATTATTATCTGAAGCAGCATCACTTTCAAAGACACATCTACTGACTAAAGATAACTGCCACATGTAGTTTCTCAGATATGAACCTTAACCTATTCATTGAAGCATATAATGTAGGTCAGAGTGACCAAATTATCATCTGAAGCAGCATCACTCTCCGAGATGCATCCACTGACCAAAGATGATTGAAGTGCCACATGTCTTTTCTCGGATAAGAATCTTAGCATACACTTTAAGCTGAGATGGGACAAACGGACGGACATTTGGACAAATGAACAGATGGGCAAGATGCTATATACAGTCGAACCTGTACTAGGGACTCCCTGTCCATAACGACAAACTGCTCATAGCCACCCTTTTCATTCCTCCCGAGAAAATTCCCACTTTGATTACCTCTCTATAACGACAACCTGTCCAACGCGACTAACGACTGTAAAAAACCGTCCACACGACTCCGAAATCCTGTACATAGCGACTTTCGATGCTCCACAAAAACCGGATGTTGTTTAATTTTTTCGATCTCTTTAGATACGTTTTTTAGCGAGATTGCAATCAGTTGATATCGTTGACATCGAGATTTCATGGTGGGCGAACGAGGTTTAAGAATTGGCCAATGAGAATCAATGGATTAAAAATAACTTTCATTCATG
>MJUU01030221.1:0-14572 GCA_002080025.1 Modiolus philippinarum
AAAAACAAAAAAAAAAAACAAACAAACAAAACATTATATAAAGCAAGACATTCACCCAACTATACCATGACCATATAAATATACATTTGTAAACAGTTTTACACTCACATTATTTATCATTGCTTTCATTCTTTGTGTAAAGAATTAGATTTATGGTATACGTTATAATTATAGTTAATATACTGTAATGAAACAAACTCAACAATGCAACATTCATGTTATAATAATTAAAAAAAAATGCAAAAGTCCGAGTGAATATTTCACACGAAACAGTTGGTGCAAAATACTTAATAAAATATTTAATTAGCTTTTGCAATAACATTCCTGTCAAACAGTGCTTTGTTGAGAAAGTAATTATGACAAAAACGTAAAACAAAATATTACAAAAGACTTGACGGCGAGTTTATGCCATTAAATTTCTACTGAAGAACTATATTTAGCATTTATTTAACAGTTCCCAATACAAAAAACCAAGTATTTTCCTGAAAGTCCATACCAATATACCCTCTTTATTTTGCTAATGGTTATAATTGCCAGGTTTCAAAGTTCAGCAAAATTGTTCGATGTCCGAACGTTTATCCGTTCTAATGGCGTTATTTTATTAATTGATATCATTATTATTATTATTATTATTATTATTATTATTATAATCATTCTCTTACATGGATATCTTTCATGTTCTCATATCTAATATAAAACAAAATTAAAGTCCTAATTATTATACTATAGAGTTGGAAACCCAGAGAAAAAACTCAATTTTAAGTTAATAAGAAAATCAAGAAAAAACCATATCCCGCAAGCATTTTCAAACCATTTATCTATCAATATTACCATGGTGATCTATTATTTCTTTTGTTAAATTTAATCTTATAAATCTAATCAGGTGTTTAGATGTTCAAATGTGCCAAATGCATTTTCACCGAAATTTGTACTCAATGAAAGTTTCTAAGTACAAAATATTTCAAAAAGGGAACCTTAATATATTAATATGGTAAATGTTCAATTGCACCTTTTTGCAACAAGCTGCCAGTAAATACATCATGATTTTTTTCAGTTAAAACAATTTTTTTGCCAATTATGACGAAATCGTAGCCTGTTAATGGATATGTTTGACCGTCACATCAAGACTGACGCCCATGTATTTAAAATAAATTATTGTTGTTACGGTTCGAATCTCAAAAGATCTTTTGTCTTATTATTGTCAAAAAGGGGAAAAATGACATCAAAATCTCCAGTTTTGAACGTTGCCATAACATTACCTCCGCAAAAGTTTCCATGGAAATACACGTTTCATATATATTGTCAGAAAGACACACCTGCCCTACACTTGTCCAAGCAATTAAAAATACTTATTCCAAGGAACCCAAAAATCTCTCAATTTACACTTTATCTTGGCACACAAGATATAAATCATTGAAAAACAGAATTATCAGATAAATTCAATCGAAACGATTAAATTAAGCCTTCGAATCTTACCCTCAGATGTCTAAAAAATTGTTTTCACCGATTTTACTGGCGTCTTATTTTGTTTCTTTACCGTTTTCTTTCTAAAATATATGAAAATTCAGACAGAAATATTAACCCCATTCCTCTGTTCACACAAGGACTTACGCCCCTTTTTTATCTGGCATTTGTCGTATTTTTTTTTCTTCAAGCTCAAGCGATAAACATTGTAATAATTTGATAATAAATTTATCTTAAAAAAAGGCAGTTATGAACCCCAATGAGAACAAATGAAGCCTACTGACCCCTATTTGGAAAACATAATTCTATCCGATTTTGTCAGGCAGCTGCACTTTTTTTATCCTGCATAAGCTAAGGAAATTGTACACGGCCAAACTATGAACTGTTGTGAATCAAAACAACGGTAGTAAAATACCAAAGTAACAAAGTATACGGTAATCGTAAAAATTTATGTCCAGAGATATGACAAAAGGAACTGGGAATAAATAACTAAAATTCTTACCTTAGGCACTCACAGTGTAAACTCCAAAATAAAAGAAAAAAACACCAAGAGTCACATCATGTTCCTTGGAGAGTAAGCATGTCCTGCTATGTGAACAACACCCGTCCCGTTACACTGTCATTTAGTCATTCCACGGTAAAGTCAAATTCCGGGAAGACATTTACCAAGATTAAAATGTCTGTTTTCATTTGGGACGCTGACTCTTGATATCTTTCAATTATCTAATGGTGATGGCCATAGCATATCTTAAGGAATAAAAAAGTAAAAAGGGCTGAACAAATCCTTGACTCAGCACCTTTTAAGAAATCATTATATATGCTACTCAACAAAACAGACGATACACAATTAATTTTGTAAATATTTTTCTACTTCGCAATTTTAAGTTTTTATTTTAGTGTATAAATGTATTCAACGCCTGAATCCATTTNAAATCTTGGATAAATGAGGTCCCAAAGTCTTTGTGTGATGTGACTACAGTTCAATAACGTTTTTATGCAACGGAAATTCCCAACATTCAGAATGGTCAAAACGTTATTTAAGAATTGAATGCATTAATTTGGAGTTTCATCGGGGTATGAAATTGTTGACCGAAGCACATTTTTAATGAGGTAGCGCTTCATGTTGAAAATGTGCGCCCGGTCAACACTTTCATGATCCCTAAGAAACTTCAAAATAATGCATTCAATTCTTATAATTACATTCGTTAGTTGTCCGTCTTCCATAAGTTTATTTACAGTAGATAAAATTGACAAAACCCATCTTTAAGCACAAGGATATTTCTTTCGCTCAAAGGGGGCGTCAGGTCCCTACCTGTTCACATTGGACTCTTCGTTTCCGTAAGCAAATAAAGAAAGTAGGTCAAAGTCACCATTACAATTTGAGCACATCAACAAAAGAGAAGAAGAGTATTTTTTTTAAATGATTGTACACTTATTAGTAAAAGTCATCTTAAAAATGTGGATTTATCTATTGGCATTTATTCGGAATAAGTTTCTCAGAAGCACAGATTAAAAAAACATCAAGTGGACTCGATATCTAAAATAGAGATTGGAGTAGTATCTATTTATTTAGATTACATCTACACTCTTATATACTTTCATACATAAATTATATGAATCAAGAATTTTGGATAAATATAGAACCTTTTTGGTTACCTCAGGTCCCCTACAGTAAAATACATACAAACCATTTAGTTACCTCGGGTCTCCTCTAGTACAATACATAGAAACCATTGGTTTACCGTCGGCAGCATAGTATTTTTTTTTTTTTTTTTTTTTTGTTTTTTTTTTTTCATTTTTAAATCAATTCCGAAACGGATACGTCGAAAATCGGGAATGGAAGTTTTTCGCCATATGATCGAGTTCGCCGTTAACTGACGGACGATTTAATTAACAATTTGCCATTTTAAAAAGTGGAAAACAATGTCTCATTTCGATGCCCTGTTCATTCCAAAATCAACGCTGGATGACTTAGCGCGGTCAAATCGTCGATCTTGATTTTCTTTTTTAACTTGTATTCAAAGATCTTCTCCTTTGAAACTGCTGGGCAAATACTAATCAAACTTGGCCCGAATCATCACCAGGGTATGCTCTTTCAAGTTTGTGATTTTTATGTCCGTAGACCAAACAACATGGCCGCTGTTATTAAAAATAGAACATAGGGGTAAATTGCCGTTTTTGCAATTTACTCGAAAACTGTTACAGATATCAAAAATCTGACTTACGGTAAAATGATCAGCATGATGAGATCTACGCGCCCTGCAATTTTGAAGAATATCCGATAACCGGTCTTGGAGTTATTGCCCCTTTTCCGTAAAATTTTCGTTTTTTGTTACTTTAAGTCTTATATATTGAAAATGGTAGAAGAAAGAAGTGAAGGTTAAATTACAAAAATGGTCAGCATAGTAAAATTCACAATTCCTGCAATTTTGAAGAAAATCTGGCGACACGCATAGGAGTTACGACCCCTTTTTCTTAGAATTTTCATGATTTTTTAACATTTTTACTTTTCTTTCAAAAACTGTTTGAGATGGAGGTTAAATGTGAATTACAAAAGTGTAAAGCTTTTCCAGGACTACAATTTCTACATATGTCCAGCAGATTAGCATCTCATCGAAGATGGCCGCCACTAGGGAACATAGTTTAACATAAGACCCTATGGGAAATGCATTCAAAGATCTTCTCCTCTGAAACCACCAAGCCAATGTGGACCAAATTTTGTCACAATAGTCCTTAGGTGGTGCCATTCAAAGTTTGTGATTTTTGTGGTTGTACCTCATCCAAAATGGCCGCCAGCGGGGAACATAGTTCAACATAGGGACCCTATGGGAAATACATTCAAAGGTTTTTTCTCCTGAAACCTCTATAAGCCAATAGGAACCAAACTTGGATACAATTGTCATTGGCTGACCCCCTTTAAAGCTTGTTATTTGTGTGTTCGTACCTCATCCAAGATGGTCGTCAGCATAGGACTGGACATAGTTTAACATATGACCCTTATGGGAGATGTATTCAAAGATCTTCTTCTCTGAAACTACTGAGCCAATTGGAACCAAACTTGATCGTAATAGTCTATAGGTGGTCCCCTTGAAATTTTGTGATTTTTATGTTCATACCTCATTGAAGGTGGCTACCAGCAGAGAACATAGTTTAACATAGGGACCCTATGGGAAATGCATCCAAAATTTTTTTCCTCTGAAACTACCAAGCCAAATTCAGCCAAACTTGACCATAATAGTCCTTGGTTTGTCCCCTTCAAATTTTGTGATTTTGACGTTCCTACCTCATCCAAGATGGCCGCCAGCGTGGAACACAGTTCAACATTGGGACCCTATGGGCAATGCTTTCAAATGTCTGCTCCTCTGAACCAACTGAGCCAATTCGAACCAAACTTGGTTACAATAGTCTTTAGGTGGTCCCCTTGAGAGTTTGTGATATTTATGTTCATACGCAGCCAGCAGGTAACATAGTTTAACATAGGTATCTTATGGGAAATGCATCTAAAGATCTTCTCCTCTGAAACTACCAAGCCAAATTGAACCAAACTTGGTCACAATAGTCCTTGTGTGGTCCCCTTTAAAGTTTGATTTTTACGATCGTACCTCATCTAAGATGGCCGCCAGTTCGGGACATAGTTTAACATAGGGACCCTATGGGAAATGCATTCAAATGTCTTCTCCTCTGAACCTACTTAGCCAATTGGAACCAAACTTGGTTACAATTGTCTTGGTGGTCCCTTTCAAAGTTTGTAATTTTTATGTTTGTACCTCATCCAAGATTGAGAATGTAAAATCTGGTGAACTGATTTATAGTATGAATTGGGTGGTCTTTTCGTGACAGTAAATAAAACCAGTCACCAGGTGAGCGATACAGGCTCATGTGAGCGTCTAGTTTAGTATTCCTTTTGCAATGTCTTTTTTATCCAATGTTAATTTCAAAAGATAAAAAAGAAGTTTTAATGCAATTAGATTTCTAACTCTGTTTCATTGACTCTTTCAATTTAATTACTTTCGAGTCCTTGCTTTCTGATTACTTCCAGGGATTTTGAATATAAACTCTGAATCTGGGGGTTATAACAAAATTACGGAACATGGCACAGGCATTTAAGATATGTTATACAAGTATATTAGTACAAAAATATTAGCTTCACTAAGATCGTACGGTGATCCTAGATGCTTTGTTTTGGAGATGGGATTTTGTCTCCTTGAAATTTACCCATTATCTTTCTTGATCATATGTAAAGTCGTATTCCAAGTCAGGAATTACAAACATAAAAATCATGTAATTTGAATTTTATTGCTTTTTGTGTGAAGCATTTTATCCCTTATGGGACTTTGTTAAACATTTCAAGCTTTAAATATACTGCATTTTCTACTGTTCTGGACCTTTTACTTTCATTCGAAGCCTTCGTGCCGACAAGAATTATCTGTTGTCTCTTTTTATGATTTATTTAATTTCAAAGAAATTGAAGTTGTTTACGATTCAATCGTCTGGATTTAGTTTACTCAAGAGGCTGATGTTGTGTGACTTCAGTGACACATAACTAAAGATAGGAAAGTTGTTTTTTATTGTAAAAACTTGTGTATTGTTAAGCTGGGCCCGAGGGATGCGTTCTTCATAGTATTTTTGATATTAGCAAAACAATGAATCAGGTTTGTTAGTGTTTTCTTCGCGCGGACACTGACTTTCGTGATATTGTCAATATAGTAGTACAACAATTTTTTTTTAATACACATACAATAAAAAGACTATTTCTTGTTTGAATGAAGCACAACTTGTATATCCACCAATTATGGTAGTTGTTCCTCATATTAGGAAAATAATCACTTGGTTACAAAAAACAGGATAACAGTAAACACCTACAATGACCAGGAACTATAATCGCATGCCTCAACTTACAAGCAAACTGCACCTGAAAAAAAAAAAAAATGAAAATAAGAGACAAACATAAATAACGATAGGAACTCGGGATAGCCGGTTTTGGTACCGGCACTATCAAAAGCCAGTGGTAGGGTTAAACCGGTTTATGGGTATCAAATTCCCCTTTCTCTATCCCGTTTCCCTATATTATCATAAACATGCGAATAAACCCCAATACAGGTAGACTACTAAATTAATGACCACTATCTTGGAAAAGAGAAATCATATGACAAAACGTGACTTTACATTTTTCTCTAAACACAGAACTCATCTAACAGCTTTCGTTGCTGAAAAACAGAGAAATTTTGCCTTACCCGTAATTTAATTTTTTTTAAATCTCTTTGACACTTCAATATCACAACAACGTTAAACGCGAATTCAAAGAGAAAAGCCTGGTTTTATAAATCAAACTAAATACTCCCTATGGATAAAGATCAAATCCTGGGTAATCACGGTTTTTTGGCGTTTTTGAACAATTTTCCACCAAATGTAAGACGAATCTAACGATTTGCTCAGTTTGTACTGGATACACAAACCTCATAAATGTCCGTAGAAACAACGATATATTACCAGTTCTTCAAACTGTCCCACTAAAGAATTGTCCATTAGCCCACTAGTGACAAAGATATTGACTGCTTTGAAAGAACGTAAGTAAAAATACTGTGATACTGTTTACTTAAGCATCAATCATTTGTCCAGGTCCATTTTAGAGATAAACTCTACTACAATGACGAATTTTTTGTAATCAGGATGCTGGAATTTCTCGTTTACTGTTTATTTACTCGTGTATTTAGTTATTTTTATATTAATTCGTACATTATACTTACCACATTAACAAAATAGAATATTCGCGCGTTTTAGTGTCTCATTCGCAATGTTTTGAGATGACCCATTATTAAACATCACGTGATGTTGTCATCTCATAGTGGTCATGTGACCATCACACCTGTAATACGTAATCAACATACCTGTAACTAATTCGCGCCAGTCTAAAATTTTCCGTTGAACTGAGAAGGTGTCTCGAAATTTTGGGTCAATTTTCAATGGCAAATTTCTGTATATTTGTCATGATTTTTATAGTATATTGGATGTTTGGATTGTGAATCCAATTAATACGAAACTAAACTAGGATTATCTCTACTCACTGGTCCCGCCATCTTGAACGTACGACCAGGACGATTGTGTGTAGTTTTTGGTGCCCGAGCAGAAGGGACGAAGGCTAGCCAGACTTCTGGTACGAAATCTAGAGAATGTCTTAACGGTGATTAAATCTCAGTATGACGCTGGTAAGAAGCGTTCGAGGATATCGTTCATGATACTTTTCGATATAGAATCTGTTTGTTTACGAATGTACTTTTTTGACAGTCTGTATCGTATTGTTGTGTTCACATAAATAAAGTTTTATTTATCTGTCAAGAGAAACAGAACAAGGAGAGTTTGGCTCTGCCTATCTCTGTTTCTGACGCTTCGGGTCACGTCCCTTCAGGGGAGCGTATGCCGATACTGTCATTAGATGCTAATTTGGACGAGGAACTAGGGTCCCCTAGAATTAGCCCAAAAAGTGACAAAAATGACTTTGACATCATGTCAGAAATGTCATAACAATTAAATCAGGTCAAGAGGATTTACATTAACTGGTAATAATTCTGCTGTCACAGATTATTTTGTAAGCTAGTTTGAAATGGCAATTTTAAAATCTGCTAGTCTTCAACATTTGTTTAGATTCTCAACAGGGGAATGTAAAAAAAAAAATACTTTTTCAAACATATAATGTTTCCCTCGGAATGAAATAAAACAACACAGGGTAGTTGGTCTTGTCTTTGGTCAGTCATAGATAGCCATATAGAAAGATAGCATTGATGTAGTAGTCCGGATGGTTGACTGCTATTCAGTATATGCCAGAGTTAACAGTAATTTCAGGTAAATGTAGTTTCAAGTTTTGTTTCATTTACTTGGACCATTAATGTGCATTGATGTCACAAATAAACGGTTTATAATTATTTATTAAATATATGTACATCTCTATAACATGCTGAGAAACTTGGTTTTCAGTGACAAATCTCTGCTAGAATGTTTAAAAAAAATAAATAAATAAAAACTTAGGTTTTATATAAACAGTAGAAATTTACTACTTCATTGAAGGACCTTTAAAGACAAAAACAAATTTGTCAGACTATAAGGGATATTTTCTGCCAGGCTCATTAGTCCTTGGACCAAACATGTAGAAATGTGGCTTAAATACATGTTCTTGTACACATGTAATTGTTGAGATTTTGTGTAGTGTGCATTTACTCAATATCTTTCCATTGTCGATTAGAATTATAACAACTGATTATGATTCAGGCTTGTCAGATCTAAACGACATGAGGTCTAAATATCATGAAGTCTAAATAACGACTTTAAAATTACCACAATGAGTTGTGTTTTTAAGAGTATTTTTAACTACCCTTTTGGGAAAGAACATAAATATATATATATATATATATATTTATGTTTAAATACCTAAACTATCCCCAAAAAAAATTAAGGCTAATTTTTGGAACTAAATAGAAGTTTTCCTGTATAAACAAGAATTCCAGATTTAAACAGTAGTCATACTTCTTCTGTTTCCTGAAAGCAACAGTAGTGGCTATTGGAAAGTAATTTAATTTTAACGTCAATTAATGTGTCCAGAAATCACAATATAATACCTTGTCAATATTTCTTCGGGATTAAGAAAAGATAAAAAACAGACAATTGCTTCTGTTATCATGGTTATAATTAAGAGTTACAATTAAGACGGTAAAATCTCTTTGGTCAAGGATAAAGTAAACTTATGTACCCAAATAAAATATAGATATTCTCTTAAGGGAACCAAATATTTTCTTTAAACATGTATATATGTGTATTAGAAATGGTTCAATCAGACAAGAACATTTTATTACAGTGCCATCTTCTGTTTTCCAAAGAAAAAGCAAACAAAATGACAACCAAACTGAGACCTCTACTTTTTAAACATTTTAAATAAATTTCTTTCAAAAACGGACACAAAACTAATAAATTTAATATGACCAAATGGTTTGGGCAATTTTGTGTCAATTTGTTCGGCATACATGTATGCCTATTTACATGTATACCACTTCTTCAAAACCAAAGAAACTGTTGTTTTGTACAGATAGACAATATATGTACTGACAAAATAAATAATGTTCATTTGAGGAACCTTCACTCCAAGAATCTTAAATTTTGTTACAGTGGTTACATATTTGAAATCAAATTTACATCTGCTGGAATACTTAGACAATTGGCTTAAAGTAAACCAAATAAGATTTTATTGGTTATGAAAATGACAACAATGTGTCATTTTGATGATTACTCTAGGGTTTATAATAAACAAAGAAAAAAATACAAAATCTACCAGTCAGACTTACACATGGACATGGGTATTGTGTTCCCACCAATGGATATATTTCAAATTTAGAAAAATTTACTTCATAATTTTGGTTTTTTGGAGGTAATTTTCACGAGGTTTACCTTTTGCTCAAAATCTGAAATCACATTATGGGTGATGGGTAAATTGGACCAACATGCACAAAGGCTGATATTTAGTATCAACCAACAACACTGTTACGGACGTTAAATGCTTCCAACACAGGTTATGGAGGTTATTTTATGAATTTGTATTTCTTGAGGAATGAATTACACTGGAAATTAAGTAGCACATAAATTGTCTTGAAATGAAACTGCTTTTATGAAACTATTTCATTTGTTTTACCCAAAACGACCTTACAAGCAATATCCAAGTCTTTTAAATCTGACAATAGAATTATGGCCGTTGACCACTTAGAATATTATTGAAAACAACTTGTATCGTGGTTGGGCAAGAAGAATGTCTTGACCACAGGATAACTTGACCAACAGTATGGTTAACAAATAAATTGTCAGTCATATATTTTATCTTTTGAGAAACAAATGATACATGTTTATTTCAAAAGAAAAAGAAATTAAAACAATTTTCCTTTTGTTTGCTTTGGTTGAAACTGTGAGTGCTTTAGCACTGAATACTTAAGCCCTAGGTACTTCGACCATATCAAAACAAAAAAAAACGTGGTAAGTTGTGCATTCTCTTCTCTTTTACTGGTAATATGTTACATTTTCTTTACAATTTCTCGCCAATGTTTTCAAGGGAAAGCTGTTTTCCTCATAGTACAGAACTACTAGACATCTAGATGCAGTTACCTTTACTACAAACTCTTGATCATGAGTAAATCAAAGTTATCATTGAAATTCCTTAATTGGAAATCTTAAGAATTTAACTCTCCTACAAAGAATATAAAGCATTTGGTTTTCTGAATCGACCAGAGAACTTCATCACTGCATTACGGTATAAAATTAAATCAGTAGTTGGTGTGGTGAGAGGGATATCAATCCTTTTCCACTTCATACCAGACAAAGTTTTTCCTGGCTTTGTTATTTCAGTCTAATTTGCTATAAGAACTATATCAGGCTATTAGACCATAATATTAGCAACTTTACCATCACTGCAGAATTGTCCTGTAGGACGATAAGCATACATTGTCTCGTTTGATCAAATATGGGTTTCAATCAAGACTCCTTAAGCATAACGACTCCCTGAATGATTTTGAAAATAGTTCTTGTCACATTACAAGAACCTTTGTTTGAACTTCACAAAATAGCTCAATGGAAATTAACTTCTGAAACGTTTTCCTTTGCTATTACAACTTTTCTTAGGTGTAGTGATGTTCAGTTTTCAAGAGTCAATTGAATTCAATAGTCAGGGAAACTTTCATTAAACATAGTTTATCAAAACATAAAATAGACAGGATGTTTTTCATGTACAGATTTTTATTTCTTGTTTTTTCAGAAAACAATGTATAGATCCTTAATGTGCTTAATGCTTAAAGTAATAGGCAAATCTTTTGTCTCTTTAAAAAAGAAAAGTCATAATTCTCATGATGACTTCAAGTTGTAGAAGAACATCATGATGCATTGAATGAACTCGACATATAATTGGAGAGATTTCATCCAATGTACATCTGCTCCAATTATTTTCCATGTACAATTACTCCTTAAGGTTTCCATGTACATTTACTCCATAAGGTTTACTTATTCATTTACTACATCTGCATGTACTCTAAACACTTCAAACTGCATACTCATCTACATGTGAAACTAAATGAATATTACCCCTACTTGGGCTTTATACAAATTTGAAAAGCTTCCTGAATAAGTCGATAATCAAAGCAGCAGATTGGGCTTCATTATCTGTTTCTGTAAGGTTTCATTCGAGAAATTTAGTTTCTCACATATATTTGCATGTTCAATAATTTAATATTTGATATAATAAACGGCTTACAGCATAGAATGCTGATGTTTTTATCCTGGTGGAACCTGTTCTGTTACCATCTTGTATAACTACCAGTATGATATTGGGTAAATTAAGAATTCATGTGTTCTTTTCTATGAACAGTTATAAACTGTTGGATATTTCATATGTATGTTGTGATGATAAGATGATCTGAGAATCACAGAAATTTATCCAACCACCTTTAAAGGATACTTTGTAATCTGGAAAGTATTCTATTTGTTAATGTGGTAAGTATAATTTACGAATTAATATAAAAATGGATATTTTTGAATCTCAAGAAGAGATTTTTATATTAATTAAAGTACATTATACTTACCTCAGACCATCCAACCACCCCAATATAAATTTCTTTATTGTAATTATAGTGCCAAAAATTTTAGACTGGCGCGAATTAGTTACAGGTATGTTGATTACGTATTACAGGTGTAATGGTCACACGACCACTATGAGATGACAACATCACGTGATGTTAAATTTTGGGTCATCTCAAAACATTGCGAATGAGACACTAAAACGCGCGAATATTCTTTTTGTTAATGTGGTAAGTATAATGTACTTTAATTAATATAAAAATCTCTTCTTGAGATTCAAAAATATCCATTTGTTACCACTGGGTCGATGCATCTGCTAGTGGACTGTTAGTCCCTGAGGGTATTCACCAGCCCAGTAGTTAGTGCTGACCCAAAAGCCGATTCTATTTGGAACCTTAAACTATATAAAAGACATTCAACACCAAACTGAACAATAAGAATAGCTATGAAGACTTAATCAAAAGGTAAATAACAAAGATCAGAAAATGTTTTTTAGTCGACGGAATTTTTGTGATTTATACTTTTATGGAAACCATGTTCATCAAGAACCATAACTCCGCTGTGCAGTATAATACTGAGGAACAAATAAAAAAAACACTAGGAATTAAGTCCTGCAGTTTATCTGAATAAAAGTTTTCATAAAGAAATATTTGAAAAAATACACTTAGAATCCTGAATTTTGCCGCAGAGACAGACTGCAAATAATTTCTCCACAAACTAGAGCGAAAAAGTACGGAAGGTAAGAAGAAATTTTGTTTGGAAGGACATGCTCCAAACTTTCTTAAGGTGGTTCGAGCCTAATGGAAATATCAGAGAGAATGTCCTTGTTTTTTTTTAGATATATTGTAGTTCTAAACTACTATGCTTCAATATCGAATAAAAATAATATGTCACCGTTCATCTTTTCCTGATATTAGGCTTTGAGAATCAGGCTAAATTGAGAATTTTCGGCAAAATATACAGGGAACCATAGGAGCAAGCTTATGGTTTAGCTTTCACATAAAATAGATATCAAATAGATTTTCTTATAGATACACTTCTGCTCTCTATTGAACTGAAAAAATCTATTTCGCCGACTGATAAATAGTATATTTTATGTACATGTAGTATACAAAATGCACAACGGGGAGGATAATACTTCAGTGAGTTGCAATGAATAATAAACTGGAATAAAGTTTGCTCTAGAACTGCTTTAAGACTGCTCTAAAATCCTGATCGCTCTCATTAGTCATAGACATAGTTAGAATCCTGGCCGTTCTCGTCAGAGCCATCACTCTGTTCTACTCAAGACCGCTCTACATAATATTTCACGAAAGGATATGGAGTAAATGAACATGAGAACATAAAACATCTGTTAACTCAAACTGCAATTATTTTTATGAGCTGTATGGCCATTTCGGAAATTAATTCCTCATCAGCAGCACTAGAAGTCTGTTTTCTAAATATAAGTCTGTTTTCTAAAAAAAAACATACAAGCAAACAAAAAAAACCCCACACACATACAAGAAAAGTAATGTTAAATAAAATGAAAAATAGAATTATGAAATGAGTTATTCAGATATAAAATTGCTTTGGACGTTTTCGTTATCTGGGATTATTTACCTGTGTTTATCCAGGTAAGTTAAAAAAAAATCCCTTCTATAGACAGTAAACCCGAAAACTGACTTCGCAATAGTTTTGTAGATTTATTATCACAATTTTAAAAGAATCGTGAATAAAATTAAAGGGAATATGTCAATAATTATCATATTTCATTAAATTAAACAAATAATAATTGACAACACCGTAAAATAAGATAGTTACATAATTATATTTTTTATTTTGTAAACGGCTCAAGTAACAAGAAATACCGACACCTCGAATTTAATATCAAGTTTAATAATTCTAGGACCAGAACGGCCGTGGCCAGTGCAGACTGGACAAGAAATGTCATGACCAAAAAAAAAAGACTTGCAAGAACGTTACTTTATGACCAGAGCAAATTTAGGTAGAACGGTCATTGCCAGTACACCTTTAGGTAAAACGATCATCACCAGAGCATACTTCGGTAGAACAGTCATTGCCAGTACACCCTTAGGTTAATCGGTCATCGCCAGAGCATACTTCGGTAGGACGGTCATTGCCAGTACACCCTTAGGTAAAACGGTCATCGCCAGAGCATACTTCGGTAGGGCGGTCATTGCAAGGACAGAAATGATTCTAGGACTGTTCTAAGTCTGTCCCACGTTAACTTCAAGCTACACATCTGTTCTCTTGAGTGCTCTCAAAGTTCACTTGGACGAGAGGTTATGTCTGCACCCCAAAGTAGTTCAAACCATTTTTTTTGGTTTGTTTGTGTTTTTTTTTTTTTTTTTTGCAAAGTTACAATTTCCTTAATTTTCTGCAGACAATGTGCACATTACATCTGGTACATGTACAGTTGTGTCAACAGTTCGAAAGACAGGCGGTCATTAGTGTATTACAAAGTTGAAAAGTCTCAAAGTGAACATACTGTAAACGTATTAATTTT
>MJUU01030222.1:3265-15370 GCA_002080025.1 Modiolus philippinarum
GAGGAGAAGATGAAAATGTGAATTTCCCATAGGGCCAATGTTAAACTATGTTCCGTGCTGGTGGCCATGTTTTTTATCGGATCTTAACGAAATGAGCAATCTTTGTTAAGGACCTTTAGTACATCATTCCTGTAAAGTTTGGTTGCATTTGCTTCAGTGGTTTCAGAACAGAAGAAGAAATGTGAATTTTCCCATAGGGTTCAATGTTAAACCTAAGTTCCGCGCTGGCGGCCATGTTTTTTATCGGATCGGAACGAAATGAGCAATCTTTGTAAAGGACCTTCAGTACATCATTCCTGTAAAGTTTGGTTGAATTTGCTTCAGTGGTTTCAGAGGAGAAGATGATTATATGAAAAGTTAACAGACGACGGACGGACGGACGACGGACGCCAAGTGATGGCAAAAGCTCACACTGACCCTTCGGGTCAGGTGAGCTAAAAAGAGTCAAACCCTTTTCTTTTGCCACATTTGTGATAGAGATTTTTTGTATCATATCTACATGGAGGAAAAGATGACTGTCACAGACGAAGGTAAATAGTTCAAAGCCCAGTCATAAACCTGTCCAGTCATTTTGTATGTTTCAGTTTATTATATTTTTTCAATGTTTTTTTTTCAATTTGAAATTTAGTTAAAAAGAACTTTAATATAGGTGTTAATTAATATTCATCACTATGTGTAAATGTGTTTTTACATTGTGTGATTTCTTATTTGTAAATTCTTTATAAATATGGTAGTTGCCAGTAAATCATACTAACAATAGAAGTTGATGAGGGCTGTTCCAGCAAAACATACATTGGATAGGGGAATGCACTTTAAAGTTGTCATAACCACCCATAGATGCAAAATTGGATTTTTTTTATTTGCTCATGAATTCTGACTTGAATAATAGCACCCACTCATTGCAGCTTTTGAAAATGACTTCCCCCAGTCCTATGTATGATTTGCTTGAACAGCATTGATTAAGTTGTAAACAGGGACTGAAACAAAGAAAAGAAAGTAAATGTACTGACATACAGTGAATAAGCGCTGATGAAAAACAGTCTATTTTAAGTAAAAAAGAGTACATGTCATTTTTCTTGAAAACTACTGAGAACATTTCAAAACTACTGACAACTTGGTTAAAAACTACTGAGGCCATCGATATGGGGTAAACAGGTCTGTGTAAATCGTAAATTTGACAGTCAAAATGCTGTTTACAGGCGATGTGTAGCAATTATGGTTACATAATATAAATTATGTAAATATACTTTTGGAATATGAAGATCTCAACAATGGAGGTAAAATTTCTGCAATGCAAGGAACATTAAATATGAGATTATTAACTGAAGTAAGACAACCCAACAAACAATGACAGAATCTTTAAGGAAAGAATTTGCAATGACAAAAATACTGCAAAAATTGTTTATGTTCAAACTAAAGGAGTGAAATTTTTAATTTAAGTCAATGTTTATTACAGGTTATCTCCAAGTGTGGTAGAACAATTGTTGCTGTATTTCTATGGTGGAGTGGTGGACATTTTAGAAAGTTGCTCGGTGGAGGAATTTGTGATGTCAGCAGATATGTATGGGATTGACGGGGTCAAGGCCATTGTAAACAGCTATTTAAGAAGAGAATATTGTCATCTGTTTCACAAGGTATAAGTTACTGTGAACAGTAGTGGTAGCTACAGAGTTTAAGGCCAGACATTCGTTTGATCAATTTTTATCACTTGGTATGTACATCTTTTAAATTATGAAACTATTCATTCAATATACAGGTGCTCTTTATTTTAGATTTGTTCTTTAGTCTGTGAGTTCAATCATCTGCCATCCAAAAATTCTACATTCCAAACCTTGCAAACAGCCTTTCTGTCTGTCCTTCCATCCATCTGTCTGTCTGTCTGTCTGTCCACGTAACTCGTCAGCACATGTCCTCCTAAACGTCTGCTTGGAGTATTTATGAAATGTTGCACAGTTGTAGTATACCACCTAAAGATATGCATGAAGCAATATGGTTGCTTCTCAAAATTTTTTGAAGGGGAGGTAATTTGTCTTTGAATATTTTCTGGTTTCTTGATAGGTTTCTTGGCTTGTATAAGTAGTAGTTATATGATATTTAGTCATATAAAGTAAGCAAGAACCAAACCGTCAATCTAAAACAAATAATCCAAGGACAATGGCAACATAAAGAGACAGAGATATGACACAGAAAAGAAAAATGAAGACACACACACAAAGATGAACAACACAGACCCAATTAAAACCATGTGTGAGATCAGGTGTACCAGTAGAGTAAGCATCTCCTGCTTCTTATAAGACACCCGCGGTGTTGAACATGTCAAATCCGGTAGTAAAGTCAAATCTGGCATAGGAAACAACAATTAAGCTTTAAAGGGAAAGATATGTTGTCATCTGGGAAACACATATCCCATAGTAGTTCACAAGATGGTGATGTTGACTGTAAATAAGCAATATAAGCTTGGCAATTATGAGTTGTATTTTGTAAGTGATTTTCATGTTTATTTACAACTTCATCCTGTTTGACAATACTTTGATGTTTAAGGTAGATGGGTAGTTCAAAAATTTTTTCCATAGATTTTCTTTATTTTCTCAGGAAAGTTTCCTTATTATATTAGCATTGAAATAATAAAATAAAAATAGTGGCTCACCATGCTTGTTTTTAAAATAACTGATATCAAAATAATCAAATATTTCTAATGAATATATAGGGAAAAACCGGTATTTGGATGTTTTCTTTAAAACTATTCCATAGATTTCTTTCTCTTTTGCTCATATGTTAGCCCTTTGAACATACTTTCAAACGATATATAGAAAAATGGGGGTCACCGACTTAGTTTTCCAGATAATTTGAAAAATGTGAATTTTCATAGTGATATCTATGTAAAATATTTTTATCAGATTATCTCCCTTTTTAAAATATCCTCTTCCAAACTGTTTAATTATCGAATTACCACACCTCATCTTGTTAAATAAATAACTGTAAAATCAAGTCAATGTAGGTCCTTTGCTTTTTGTGTCACTGATTTAATATTTATTGATACATTACAAATAAAAATATTTGCATATTTAAAAAGCAGATAATACCATAACAGTATAAATAACCAATTCAAAATGGCGGAAGACTACCGATCTACCTTAAGTAAAAGCTAAAGGATTCTTTGTTAATGACGAGATGATGTCAGGTCTTTCAGGGGGCTTCTTCCATTTTTACCAGTATTTTGATGTTTAACTTGAACCGAAATATTGATCAAAGAATGTAAACTTGTTACAAAATAAAATGGTATAGTTGGCCACGATTAAAAGGTAAAAAAACACAAAATGTACAAATTAAAAAACACATAAAAATGGCAAAAATGGAAAGAGAGGAAGGAAAAACTGCCCAATGTTTCGGCCTATATGGCCTTCGACTACAGGACTACCTGGCTAAAAATGGGTCTTCTCCATATTTAGCCCGGAAGTCCCCTAGTCGAAGGCCATATAGGCTGAAACGTTGGGCAGTTTTCCCTTCCTCTCTTTCCATTTTTGCCATTTTTATGTGTTTTTTAATTTGTACATTTTGTGTTTTTTTACCTTTTAATCGTGGCCAACTATACCATTTTATTTTGTTCAATAGTTAACTTGTGACCATCGCACAACATATTTATATCTTTATAAACTTGTTACAGATTGAAGGAAAGATATAAGCTTTGTCATTATGGGATTCATCATGTAATAAATTTACTGGTCTGTCGCTTGAATAATCAGTAGGTGAAATCGATTTTTGGGGTCTATCTGGCAACTACAGGTACTATCTATTTGTAGATACTTGTGTGTCCAATTATTATCCAAATTTTCCTCAAAGATTTCTTTGCTTATATCAGTTGAAATCCTAGTTGCCAACTCACATGATTCATGTGTTACACACGCTTCAACAGTTTACAAGCATAGATTTTTTTACATGACGTGTACACACTTGAAATAATTTGGTTTTAGTCAGAAGCCTGTTAATGAGGAGTTGTATCATTTAAGCAATTTGCAGGTCTATTAAATGAGTACTTTATTTTGTGGGAACTTACCTGACTTTGACAGTCATCTAGTTCTGATTGGTTTTAATCAGTTTAATATATAATAACTTGTAATTCAGTAACATAGGTATAAAATTGCAATCATGTTTCAAAGGAATATTAAATCAATGAACAAAGTAAAAATTACCAAAAAAAAAATGTCTTTTTTTTATCTGACAGATATGTGCTGAATGTGAAGAGAGACTTCCTGAGGCTTTATCTATATCGGTCGGCTTCCACATGGATTCACTTAAAGAAAAATGTGTAGAATGGATTAATCGTAATATGGTCAAAATGTGGAGGTCAAAACATTTGGCCAAACAACCACAGGAAGTGTTAGATCTATGTTATAACCATGCAGTTGGAGAACTGGTAAGTGGACTTTATGCCATGGGAAAATTAGGAAAATCAGAATTTCAATATGGCTACCAGGGCAATTAATGTCATTTCATAAATAGTTACATATGATGAATTTAACATGAAATGTTGGACAATGCTTAAAATTTGGCAAAACCTTATCTGATTTAAAAGTGGAACAAAAGAAGAAATAAAAACCTTTTGACCTCCCCATACTTGTATGTAAGATTGGATGAGAGCCTACTATTCTTCAATAAATGGCCAATGGGTCACTTGAAGCTGTCTTAAAAGGGTAAACATCTACATTGTAGTCTAATGTTGCAATATGTTGGTGTCATAGTTGTTACCTTTATAAACTTCCTGAATGATTTGATGTCGTTGTAGAAAGCTCCACAAGGAATGGCAAGTTTTTTTCCCTGTGGTTTGATCACTGTTTTCTATGGAAGAAATAGGTTCTTACATTTGACCAAAATTAAATATCAGGATATCTTCCACTTGTGTGAGAAATTCTATGTCAATCGGGGAAAAGACTTGTGGAAGATATTCCCTTATAAGAACCTATCAGGCATATCTAAGACCTTTCACAATGTATATGTTGTTCAGATTTTTATCCCCTTGCCAAATGAATTTGGGGAGGGGATAAAGCATTTCGCCAGTTCGTCCCTTTGTCCATAAGCCTGTTTGTCCATTTGTCCATCCGTTCAAACTTAAGACCATATATCTTTTGAATAGCAAGTCATAGATGGACAAGGTTTTTCCTTGGATGCATCTTGAATAGTACTTTAGGTTGACATATAGAATAGGTGGATTTGACCTACATTTCATGCATGAGTGACTCAGGTTAAAGTTTTTGTAAGAGTCCAGATCTAGGATACTACAACTCTTAGAGGAATAATATTTTGTATGTAGATGCGTCTTGTAAAGTTACGAAGCTGCGGATAACAATTAGGTCACTTTGACCTACATTTCATGCATGAGTGACTTAGGTTAAAGTTTTTGTAAGAGCCCAGATCTGGGATACTACAACTCGTAGAGGGATAATATTTTGTATGTAGATGCGTCTTGTAAAGTTACAAAGCTCCAGATGAAAATTAGGTCACTTTGACCTACATTTCATGCATGAGTGACTTACGTTAAAGTTTTTGTAAGAGTCCTGATCTGGGATACTTCAACTCGTAGAGGAATAATATTTTGTATGTAGATGCGTCTTGTAAAGTTATGAAGCTCCAGAAAAAAATTAGGTCACTTTGATCTACATTTCATGCATGAGTGACTTACGTTAAAGTTTTTGTAAGAGTCCAGATCTGGAGTACTACAACTCGTAGAGGAATAATATTTTGTATGTAGGTGCGTCTTGTAAAGTTACGAAGCTCCATATAAAAATTAGATCACTTTGACCTACATTTCATGCATGAGTGACTTAGGTTAAAGTTTTTGTAAGAGTCCAGATCTGGGATACTACTACTCTTAGAGGAATAATATTTTGTATGTAGATCGGTCTTGTAAAGTTATGAAGCTCCAGATAAAAATTAGGTCTATTTGACCTACATTTCATGCATGAGTGACTTAGTTTACAGTTTTTGGAAAAGTCCAGATTTGTAATACTACAACTTGTAGAAGATTAATCTTTCATCAGTAGATGCATATGCTATGGGTATGAGGCTCCTGATTGAAATAAGGTCACTGCATTTCTTGCATGACTGGCTCAGATTTAAGTAACAAGCCAGATCATGAATGGTACAACTTTGTGGAGTGCTTTTAATATTAGATAAACATTCAACAATCGGGCGAGGGGATTAGCTGTCGTTTCCGACTGCCCCTTCTCCTGTTTTATTTTGAGTTAGTCAACTACTTTCTTCACCTTTAATTTGATAGTTTTCATACACAGTATCTGAAAAATAAATTTGTATTTAAGACCCCAGATCGAGGTTCAGGGGCATATTGTTTTTGTCCTGTCTGTCGGTTTGTCTGTGTGTCAGAAACTTTAACCTTGGCTATAACTTTTGAACTGGGTAAGGTAGACTTTTAATACTTGGCAAGTGTATAGGTTTAGTCAAGAGGAACATAAATATGCAAAAAAAATTAGGTCAGGTCAAAGGTCAAGGTCACAGAGGTTAAAAAGGGGGGAAATTTGCTGTTTTCACATATTTGACTGTAGAATCCTTATTAGTTGTCTTATTGCGACGGGGTGTGTTTTATGTTATAGCTAATAAAATTGCACAACTGTAGTATGCGACAGATTTGAGGTAGCAATTACCGTTTTTGAGAAGAAAGAGGTTCAAAGGTGTACAAACAAAAAAAAATGAATTCTAAAATTTTTTGTCGGTTCTTGATGCAGTATTTTTCTGTAGGTTTCTTATAGCATGTTTAAACAGATACATTTAACAATAAAAACCATTTCAGTAAACAAGATTCCCAAAGGGGCTTCATCTGTTTCAAAATAAAGGGGTTGAATTGGGTGTTTTATGGTAATAAACAACTTTTTAACTATGTAAGATAACCTTTTAATACTTCGCATGTGTATAGGTCTTGTCAAGAGGAACATAAATATGCAAAAAAATAAGGTCAAAGGTCAAGGTCACAGAGGTCAAAACTTTTGAAATTTGGTATTTTCATATACTTTACTGTAGAATCTGGGGGCATATGTAGTGTTTCACAAACACATCTTGTTTTATTCTGCGATGGTGTGAACCTTTACTGTGTCTGACAAGAATTTTGTTTCTGTATTGCAGAATAGAGAGACTGCTATAGAGACCTTACTGACTTGTCAAAATCTTCATCATAATGTACCCAGACTACGATGGAGTGAACCTTTACTGTGCCTCATCACTAAACTTAATGATGCAACTATAGAATATATCAGCTGTAATTTTAGACAGGTCTTACACAGCCAAGCATTCAACAAACTGGACAAGGTTTGTTCTACATACATTATACTGTATATTCTTGAGTGTGTTTGGCTGACTTGCAATGAAGTTGAACTCTGCTATTTGTTTGGTGATGTGGGCTGACTGGCAGGCAGTAAGACAGTTTGGCTTGCAGATAGGCATTAACACTTGGTTTCAAGATGATAACTCACAAAGTTTATATACACATTTAATTGAAAAGAAATTATGATTTGTTGTTAGGTACCAAGAAAGGAGGACCTTTTGGTTTTGAATAAAGTAGGTTAAAGGTCAAGGTCACAGTTATTTGATTAAAAATACATGGGAAATTTCAGAAAAAAATTGGTTTTATCATTATCAGATAATAACTCGAAAAGTTTAAAATCAGATTCTAATTATGCAGAAGGGAGGTCAAGGTCACAAAGACTGAAAATAGACCAAGTTTGGGAAAAATTTTGTACTGGGATACATCTCAAAAAGTTGACTACCAAATCACATAAGACCTAAGTGTATTGACTTTAATAGTATGAAGTACAAGGAAGTATACTCCCTTCCTATGATACCGCGGGTTCTATGGTACCGCGGTATTTCCCCTTTTCGTGATTTTTACACGCCAAGCGCCGCCTAGCGTCACAACTATTTTGGGAACTGTCAACGTGGTTTCTGTGTTTACGTCAGTGACAATATTTTGGAAAAATGTCTGAATTTCTAGCAGGTAAACCTTTTTTAAGATGTCCATACCAGAAATCGCCATTTTGGATAACTCACTACATACCATGATTACAAATATACCTTAAAAATTACTTTATTGAATGGTTTGTTCACTTCACGCACTCCTATGCCGTCGTCTGTTTGTAAACATTAGAAACGAGGCTGAATGGAAGTCCTGCATCTAAAAATAACTCCTCACTGGCGGGAAAAAAGTATGGAAAGCCGTTAGCGACAAAACTATCTGATAATGAATTTTTACGTTTTACAGTGATTTTAAGACGTTTTTGATCATTGAAAACATTCAAATGAATTAATGAAACGGGTATACAACAACTTTGAAATCCTTTACAGAAATAAAAGAAACCTTTTGACACAAATGTATAAAAATACAGAACAAAAAATAGTAATAAATAAATAGTAATAGACAGTAATTCAAATTGTAAATATTCTAAACGGTACATTAGGTGAAGTTTGTGATTAAAAGGCCAAATGTTGATGTTATTGAACTTAATACACCTTTTTGTATTATTATTATTTTTTTACAATATGGTTTTCATGATAAGGAATGGAAAGTTTGATTTAGTAGGAGCCTTGGATTTTTTTTTTTAGAAACTTTATAGGACTGATTTTTGCAAAAAAAAAAAATAATAATAATAATAAATAATAAAAAAAAACAGCACTTGGGTTGAAAAATAATCTGGACCTCTGTCCATTAGAAAAAAAGCCTTGCTCAACAGATTTTCTTAGTATAGTGTGGGGACAATTATCTGGCCTGATCATCTGTCCATGTGTTGAGGCTTCATGATGTCTTCAGCTATCCACATTGTGACGTGCACTCCACTGAAAATATCTCATTAACTTTAAAACAATGTAAATAGAATGCAAATTTTTAAGTTCCATTTAAGATATCCTTGTATTACCGTTGAAGTAGAAAAAAAAACGATAAAACCTCTGTAAATATGTTTGACAGTTGACCGTTTTGCATTATTTATAAATTCATGGATTTTTGTTACGAATTGTGTACCATACACCAGTTTTAGGAAATACCGCGGTACCATAGTAATCTCCCCTGGAAGACAAAAAAAGATGGGCGATCGTTCATACGAGATTTGGGGGAAATTACTGGGCTTTCATAAAACATTTTTTTATATTCATTAGTGGAAATACTTCTTTAATTCATTTCAAGAAAATTTTAATTCATGTACGTATTGATTATCAATTACGATTACAAAAACTTTAACTACCGCGGTACCATAGAACCCCGGGCTATAGGATACCAATGTCACGGAGTGATAAATCTTTTTTATCAATAATTTGTATGATTTTCCTTACATAAACATTGGTTGATTATGTCAATATCATAAAACTGATACAAAAAATATAGCGTCACTGTTAAAATGTCATGTAATACAGATGAGCCATGATGAAATCCATAACAAAAGAGAAATGTCATATATTCCATATGTGATATATGATACTAAATAAATGTAGATGTGATTATATGATTTACTTAATTTAGGAGTCAGACCTGGTAAGCATTTACCTACTGAGTAGAAAATGGTACAATTCTGTTCTGGAATCCTTACATATCATTTTATCATTATTATTTACAGGGTTTGGGATACAAGATCAGTCTGTTAGAGGAGACATTTGAAGCTGTCATTAAATCACTACCCATCAACCAAGCATGCAGTGTATACCATGCATTATTATTAAAACAAATACAATCTAAAGATTACCTGGAACAAGAACTATGGGGCATGGTTGGTGTCATAATTATGATTTTCATTAACTTTAAACTCACATGATATAAGTCTGATGTTTTTCATATTAATTTAATGAATGAAAAAAAGTGTTACGGATGGACCCACACACACACATGCACACATGCACACACACACACACATGCAGGCATGCACACATGCATGCACACACAGACTGAAAACAGTATACCCCTAATCCCCGTTGGGGGAGCGGTTTAAATATATTAAAATGGCAATACAAAACAAAGAATTTTCTTTTCAGTTTAGACTGTTTTACTTTATAAGATGAAAACTTTGAAAAACAGGATAAATTGGTACAAGTTGCATCTTTGAATGAATGTTAACAAAAACACAACAAAATGCTCAGTCCAGTAGTTACCTTATCACATGGTCCCATCAGGAATTACCATATATTATTACAAGATGACTAATTTAACAATTTAAACATGATAATTTTGTAAAATTCATTTTTCAGGATTATTGTAATTTTATTAATTTCCTGTTTTCTAAATGTGAAGACTTTCTAAAGCTACATGTTCACCAAGTTATCAACACAAATGGCTGGGAATTATTGTCAAAGGATACACAGTCTAAGTTACTGGAAGGTATGAGATCAGTTAGGTTTCTTTGACATCTTGTTGACAATATTTCAAAATAAATTACCAAATATTTTATACTCTGTACACACAAAAGTGGGGAGGGGGAGGTATAATGTGATACCATTAGTCATACATTGGTCGTGCATTTCTCTGGCCTGTTTATCAACCTGTCCATCAATTACCAGACAAAAGTTTCTGAGTGGTAGCGTTTTACTGAAATTAAATATTATCTAATAATTGCTATTGCAATGTTTAATTTTATTTTTCAAAGTCATGAACAACAACGAAGTTATTTTCTTGCTAAACGCTTCTTGCTCCATAAATACACTCTGAGGGAAGTAGTGCAGTATATGGTCACGTCAAATTCAGTGAAAACATTGTTTTAATTTCAAAGGATTGGAATTATAAGAAATAAAAGTAATTTTGGATAATTTATGGATGTGTGAACATGGCCTTTCACTCACAAACTTTTCATAAAGTCCTTCAGACTTTATTTAGTTTGTGAGTGAGTCAGTGACAACTTACACATCGATAAACTCCTCCAAAATGACTTATTTCTACAAAGTTTTGATGGTTTAAAATACCCTAGGTATCCACTTCAGGGAATCTAATAAAACTAGATATACCAGGGATTGTTAGAATTTGAGTAACTCCACATTTAGTATTATTGTCTTCAAAGTTCTATTGTTATTTTATTATAAGGGATTGCAATCCATTGAGTATAAAGATTTGTAAAATAAATGGGTATATGACCTTTTTACTTTGAAGGTCAATCTCCTATTTAAAAACCTGCTGTTCCAAAAAAAACTGTATCTACCTTGAAAGCTGGTAAAACTTTTACAGCAAACACTTATATGACAAATCACAATAAATTTGACTGATTGTACCGGTCAGTACCGATTGAATACTGTAAACAGGGAATTTACGTGGCATTTTTTTCGCTGTTTTTGGGTTCATGACTGAAAAGCAAAAATAAACTTGTCTCAAATATTTTCATGCAATTGGTTGGTTAAGTAGGTCGACCAATTACTGCAAATTCAAGACTGTGTGAAATGAAATTTAATTAGAAAAATGACAACTAAAGACGGAGCAAAACTTTCCCAGTTTACAATATTAATTATCCTTTATTGTTTCCATACAACTTTAGAAATGTCAACCATTATGATTTGTCTGTAAATGTTACAATTTTGTCTGTAAAGCTAAGATTATACAATTGGATTTTCAATTCAACAGAATTTTGTCTTTTAGCTCATCTCACGAAGTGAGGGGGGCTTAAGTTATACCCCTGTGTTGGTGTCTGTGTTGGTGTCTGGGTCCGCGTCTGGTTAGGAAGAATGGTTAAGGTCCATCCCTGCTTACGGACATGCCCCACATCAAGCATATTGGTATGCCTGAGGCATTTTTGGAAGACGACTGGAATGCATGCTTTGTTTATTTCGCAGAACTTGATTACTCTTTATTCAGGGGCCTACTCTGACCTGCCGTTGGGTGTGGGGTTTTCTCACCGTTCATTGAAGATCTTATGGTGGCTTTGAGTTGTTATTGCTCCCCTTTGGGTCGTTGTCTCTTTGACACATTCCCCGTTTCCCTTCTTTTTTTCTATTTCGGATGCTGTCTCTGACCTACATTTTACGCATGGGCGACATGGTTAGGTAGAATGGTTAAAGTCCATTCCCGCTTACTGACATGGCCCACATCAACCATATTGGTATGTATGATGCATTTTGGGATGAGGACTGGAATGCATG
>MJUU01030222.1:18111-42352 GCA_002080025.1 Modiolus philippinarum
TTCAGATGCTGTCTCTGACCTACATTTTACGCATGAGCGACTTGGTTAGGAAGAATGGTTAAAGTCCATTCCCGCTTACTGACATGACCCACATCAACCATATTAGTATGTATGCAGGGCTCACCAAACTGGGCGATTAGGGCGACAATGTCGCCCTATTGGGCCCCAAGTCGCCTAAATTTGTTCCAAAAAGCGACTAAGAGTCGCCTTGTGAATTTCAAAAGTCTGTGCATCTTGGCATTTGCGTTTCTATTTCTGTTTATTTCCGGTAACAGGAAGTAAAATGATAAGATTTCTGAAGATTATTCCTATTAATTGCAGAGCTGAAACCTTGTACATATCAACTAATGATAGAGAAAAACAAGGCAAACTAACCTTGTAGTAGTTATTTATTGACAAATTCAACGGAAATTACCCATAATATTTACATTTCCAACTTGAAATCTAACCGGAAGTGAGCTATTTATAAAACAAAAACAAAGAGCTACCTATTTACCGGAGCAGATAAATAAAAAATGCTGTATGTACATTACTGGGCATTCAATATGAATGGATCAATCTATGATTTGACTAATTTCACATCATTTAAGTTTCATTCATATAAATCTAACCAGAAATGCAAGAGAATAAAAAAAATGTGCTGATTTTGGGTAATTTTCAAAAGGGATAAATATTTAAACAATTTAAGAATTATAAAATTATAAAATAATTAAATTCATATCATTAGGTGAATATAATGTTTCTTAATAGTTAGGACTAATTCATTTTTGACTGTTAAAATTTGATATGCACCTGAGAAAATAAAAAAATTGCGGGAAAATCATGTGGATGCGCGCTTACAAGTCTCCTTGTAATGCCCTGGAGTCTCCCTATCTGTGCCCTCAGGGAGACTTCAAGTCTCCCTGTTCTTCTGAAGTGTGGTGAGCCCTGATGTATGATGCATTTTGAGAATGCTTCGGATGCTGTCTCTGACCTACATTTTAGGCATGAGCAGCTTGGTTAGGTAGAATGGTTAAAGTCCATTCCCGCTTACTGACATGGCCCACATCAACCATATTAGTATGTATGATGCAATTTAGGAATGCTTTGGATGCTGTCTCTGACCTACATTTTACACATGAGCGACTTGGTTAGGTTGAATGGTTAAAGTCCATTCCCACTTACTGACATGGCACACATCAACCATATTGGTATGTATGATGCATTTTGGGATGAGGACTGGAATGCATGCTTCAGATGCTGTCTCTGACCTACATTTTACGCATGAGCGACTTGGTTAGGTNATGAATGGATCAATCTATGATTTGACTAATTTCACATCATTTAAGTTTCATTCATATAAATCTAACCAGAAATGCAAGAGAATAAAAAAAATGTGCTGATTTTGGGTAATTTTCAAAAGGGATAAATATTTAAACAATTTAAGAATTATAAAATTATAAAATAATTAAATTCATATCATTAGGTGAATATAATGTTTCTTAATAGTTAGGACTAATTCATTTTTGACTGTTAAAATTTGATATGCACCTGAGAAAATAAAAAAATTGCGGGAAAATCATGTGGATGCGCGCTTACAAGTCTCCTTGTANTTACTGACATGGCACACATCAACCATATTGGTATGTATGATGCATTTTGGGATGAGGACTGGAATGCATGCTTCGGATGCTGTCTCCTACCTACCTTTTACGCATGAGCAACTTGGTTAGGTTGAATGGTTAAAGTCCATTCCCGCTTACTGACATGGCCCACATCAACCATATTAGTATGTATGATGCAATTTGAGAATGCTTCGGATGCTGTCTCTGACCTACATTTTAGGCATGAGCAGCTTGGTTAGGTAGAATGGTTAAAGTCCATTCCCACTTACTGACATGGCACACATTAACTATATTGGTATGTATGATGCATTTTGGGATGAGGACTTGAATGCATGCTTCGGATGCTGTCTTTGACCTACATTTTACGCATGAGCGACTTGGTTAGGTTGAATGGTTAAATTCCATTCCCGCTTACTGACATGACCCATTCAACCATATTGGTATGTATGATGCATTTTGGGATGAGGACTGGAATGCATGCTTCGGATGCTGTCTCCTACCTACCTTTTACGCATGAGCAACTTGGTTAGGTTGAATGGTTAAAGTCCATTCCCGCTTACTGACATGGACCACATCAACCATACTGGTATGTATGATGTGTTTTGGGATGACAACAACAATGCATGCTTCGGATGCTGTCTACATTTTACACATGACTGAATCTGTTTAAACAAATGATTATAGTCCATTCCTGGTTACTGACATGTGCAACATGTGACAATGCTGTGCAACAAGGTGAGCTTAGCAGGCTGTGGCTGCTTTCTATGTTTCATTTTCTTGCAGTTTTTCAAACATTTTTGTCTTTCAAGAACATACATTGAAGGACTCACTGTGACTTCCAGATGAAGAACAATATTAAAAACATCATTCCATTGCTTGGTTTTACCATATATTTGTATAGACTTTGTCTCATGTGCATTTACTCCATACCCTTTTTATACCCCCCGCAAACAAAGTTTGGGGGGGTATATAGGAATCACCCTGTCTGTCTGTCTGTCCGTCTGTCCATCTGTCCACACTTCTCGTAAGCGCAACTCCTCTTAAACGGCTTGAAGGATTTTGATGAAACTTTACACAAAGGAAGAACACTATATGGAGATGTGCATGAAGGAATATAATTATTGTCGGAAACCAGGAAGGGGAGATAATTCGACTTAGACTTTTTGTTGATTCCCTATGTATGGGTTACCTCGTAAGCGCAACTCCTCTTAAACCACTTAATGGATTTTGATGAAACTTCATACAAAGGAAGAACACTATATGTAGATGTGCATGAAGGAATATAATTATTTGTTTAATCCTAATAGGTGCTGCTACCCCATACATTTTCTTTTAAAAGTTGGTAAATAGCATCCTTTTAGCCGATTTTATATTATTAATGCTAAAAGACCCTTTGCATCAACTGTAATATAAATATTATATATACATGTATATAACGTCTTATATAGACATTGTATTTTTGTGCAATAATGTAAATGTTGCCGATCTTTAATTTTTCAGGTGGAAGCTTCTTTGTTTTAAAAAATACAGTGTCTGATCCTAAGAAAACTGCCAAGGTAAGGATTGTAAGTTTTTATGTTTGTAGCAGTGTGATTTTGTGGACATTTGTTGTTTAAAGCTTACCTTAACTGAAAGGCCATCTGAGCTTTTGCCATCACTTTGCGTCTGTGGTCTCTCCGTCTGTCTGTCCGTCTGTCAACAATTTCAAAAATCATCTCCTCTGAAAGCACTAGGCCGATTGTAACCAAACTTGGCCTGAATCATCAGCTGGGTATGCAGTTTCCAAATAATGCATGATTAGTCTGAAGACTGAACAACATGACTGCTTTTACTAAAAGTAGAACATAGGGGTCAATTGAATTTCTTTGCAAATAACTCAAAAACCGTTACAGATATAATCTAGAAAAATGTGAGCAAAGCTCACTAATATCATACCCCCACTCCCCGAAAAAAAAAGATCAAATCAAATTTTTAAATAGATGGTACCAAATTGCAATGTGTACTAAACATTCTGTGAAAGTTTCAATGAATTTCATTAAGTGGTCTAGGAGGAGTTGTTGCCAAAAAGTAAGTAAAAGTAAGTACCCTAATGAACGAATGGACAAACGAATGAACATCAGACACCATGATCACTATATGCTGCCCGCTAAAGCGGGGCTATAAAAATCTGATAGAGGTAAAATGATCAGCATGGAAAGATCTATGTTACCTCAGATAATTCATTTAACCCTGTGGGTCAGTAGCAGCCAGGTGAGCGAATCAGGCTCATGTTAGCCTCTTTGTTCTTTTGTATGAAGAGCAAGCAGAAAAGTGTATCAGCCATTATACTGAATTGTTTAAATAATTATTTATAAGATGATGAAAACTCTGGTATTTTCAGGCCTCACCTAGGAAAGTAGGGGTCATACTGTGTTCGGGTCTGCCCACCCATCAGTCCCAAGTTAGCTTTACCCACAGGTTTAAGTTTTTTTTTCTGTGAAGGATAAATGCTATTATCATGAAATTCATACAAATAATCATTAGGGTATAATTAACCAAAAAAAAAACATAATAAAATTTATCCATGCAACCAACTTCTTGCTTCATTGATCATGAAAAAGGGTGACTATGATGTTTACCCATACATTAAAGTTTATTTTATATGAAGGATGTATGCTAGTATCATTAAACTTTATATAGATATACATAGAAGATATAATTAAACAAAATCATGATAAATATTTACCCATTCAACTAACTTCATGCTTCACTGATTACTGTAAAGGGGGATAATATGAGGATTATCCTCGATCAGCTCAGATTTAAGTTTCCTTTCTGTGAAGGAAGTATGCTTTTATCATTAAACTTTGCATTAATACACATTAAACAAAAATCATAATAAAAATATATCCATGCAACCAACTTCATGCTTTACTGATCATGAAATATACATGTAGCATTTTTCAAAACAGTTGTTATGTGGGGCATTGTGTCCATTAGACACATATTCTGGTTTGAAATGAGTAAAGCACTCATGATTCACAGGAAAACAAATTTCTCTAATGATATATCAAGTTTAAACCAGTTTTGACCCGTTAGATAAATTTTCTTTATTGAACGTATATTGAATAAAGTCCCATGCTATTTCCCGCCAAATCTATTCGGAATACAGTTCTCGGTGTTTATCATTGATCATTAGAGAAAAAGATTACACCACTTTATCCCGATTATTACCATATTTTATCCACTCTCGATAGTTAAATTTAGAAATTTTAGAATTCTCGGCAAGCCTCGCAATTAAAATTTTAAAATTTAACTATCTCTAGTGGATAAAATATGGTAATGAACGGGATCTTGTGGTGTAATCTATATATAGGTGATAAAAAATTGAAAAAAAAGAAGAAAATAAAAGTACTGGTACATGGAATTTTTGTGTCATAGAAAATCTTAGTCTTCAAGTAAAACAGATTAAAATAGGAACCTGGTGAATAAAATTGAAGCATCCCTTTCACAAGAAATACATTTAAATGAGTTCATTGACAAAAAGATATTATAGTCTATATATTTATTATAAAGGCAGAAAAATCACAAAGTATTTTATCTGATTTCAGTGCCGTCCACACTATCCAAATTATCTAGGTTTGTATATTCTTTTAATTGTATTCAGTAAAATATGCAATTAACAAGCATGGAACTAAAAATGATGCAGTAACAAAAATTTTGGAAAAATATGGACTTACTAGGGTGAAAGGAGTGCTCTAAGTGTATAGAATAGGCTGTCTTATTTTTAAAAAATGTGTAAATCTATTATTAGTGATTATATTATGGGCCAAAATCACATTCTTAATAGAATAATTTACGAAAACCTTTATCCTCAAGTTAGAGAGGAAAATAGTAACTCCATGAAAAGAGAAATTCACAATTAGGAAAATGGGGGTAATAACAAAATTACCAAAACAGAGTTGTCAAGAGCTGAAGGAAGGGAAATTATAATTAATCACATTTGATCTACAAATTATCTTTATATTTAAAGGTGAAGCTGAGACATGTATATTTTTGTTTCGCTATCCCCCTTTCTTCTTCAAAAAGTGAGAGTTCGTTTTAATGCTGTTGCCCAATACGAAAGTACTAGGTATAGACAATTGTACACAACTACCCAAAACACAGGTCATATCTGGCAGTAAATAATTACCTCACCCAAACTGAAGAAAATGTAATTAAACTTGTATATTTTTTTTCTTGTGATTTGATAGATAACATGTATCCTTTCCTATACTTCTCTAATAGAAATATACAATTATAAGAACAGTCTACATTGAATGCCATTTTCATCTAAAGTATGGGATGTCAAGTGTATTTATGCCCTCGGGACGAAAAGTCAGGGGGCATATTGTTTTACCCTTGTCCGTCCGTCCATTCGAATGAAAAACACATCGATGTTTTTTAGAAAGTTTGCAAACAAATTCCAACTACTTCAAAGTAATCTAACTTACAATAAGTAGATGTGTACACACATACCTTTTACAAGAAGGATATCCAGCACCCATAGAAATGATTTTGGGTCTTAGAATTTTCAAAATGGCTGCTGTTGCCATGGAAACTGGAAAAAGGCAGGAAAGTCCAAAGTGCCTCAAAATGGATCAAACTTTACAGGAAGATTGCCTAGCACCAATAGAATTGATTTTCAGGCTCAGAACTTCCCTTTTATATTTTTTGGAACAAGGGGAGGCATATCATGAACTGTTTCAACACTTGTATTGTGTCAACACACACTTAAATTTGCACTTGCCATATTGATTCAGGGTTCAGTGAGCGGGGGCATAATTGGTTGCCATTCGGCGACAGCTCTAGTTTGTTCTGTTGCTTTCACCCAGTACAAGATTAACACAAATATATAGATCACTATGTGTTATGTAGCTTTTATCTGTAATACTGCCAATTTGTCTGTATTTAAGTTGGAGGAGATTGGTTAAATGTCTACATTATATCCTGTACTTATTGTCTAGTGAAAAACTTGATTTTGTTACCAAACTTGCAGGAAATCTTTGTAACACACTCTATTTTTTTGTTCACTATCTTTCAAAGTGCAGACAACAAATTTTAAAACACCAAAATATTATATATTTTGTTTGCAATCAAAACATTGATTAACAATGCAAACATTCAAGAGAACAGAAATTAGAAGTGGTTTACAAATACCTAGTCTGCTGCTAGGCCATATTTTAATTTTTTTTTATACAGTAAAATATACTTTATTTAAGTTTATTATTTTCCAATCATTTTTTACCTTACATACAACAAAAACAGATGACAATGTGTTTAATGAAAAAGTAAAACATACAGTGTAAGTATTCATTACAAGCTAATTTGTCAGTTATCAAAAGTATTAAAAATGTTTTGTCTTTATAGGCTCGAACAGACGCTAGAAGAAATTATGTGCCTACTCCTTCAGTTAAAAAAGGGAGCAAAAATTCAGGAGTAAAACCTAAATTGCCTCAGAAAACTAAACAGACATCAGTTGCACCATCCTTACAATCAGTCAATCAGGATCAATCTCAAACTAATAAGGAAGTGAAAGCAAGAGAGATAACTGATGAAGGTACTGAAACAAGGGAGATAACGAGTAAAGTAACAGAAACAAAGGAGACAGCTGATGAACAAGCTACACTAGATGGAGATTTATCTGAACAAGGAGCTGTAGGTGGAATATTGAAGAAAGGAGAGACTCCAGAGATAGAAAATGAATATATATATAATGATATTTATGTAGAACCAATTATATTTTATGCTGAGTTAATTCCAGTACTGAATTTTACATTTATTATTCCATGAGAGCTTTTAATTAATTGACACTTCATATGTTTAAGGGCATAATTGATTTGACCTGTGTTAGCACACAAAAAAGAAAAAAAATTAAACTGTCTTGGTTGTAAACTTCTTTTTGATTACTGTACACCGTGGATTTATATGCTTTAATATAAATTTTTGGTGTTTTCATTTTGACAGTCAAACCATGATTTTAAATATCTAACTTAATTACTTATAAAACAGACATTTTTTGTTTGACTTCACTTATCTGTTAACAATTTGAAATGGAAATGAAAATCTTTATTAAGGTGGCTCACTCCTGATGTTGTTTAAATCAAGGATTTCTTTAAACCTGTTTTAATTGATTAAGCGTTGTATACGAAATGAAATAGTAAAAAGAAATATATAGGTCTATGTGCTTTTAACAGAGATACAAGACATTAAAGATTTTGGAGGGAAATGGATTTCTCTGGATTTTCCCTTAGTTTTACATCAGGACTATTTTTTTTCTAAAAGCTAGGAATTTATATTAAGGATTTTATGAAAACTTGTCAGGTGACTAAATTTGACCTATAGAATACATTCATGAAATAAAAAGTGGGGGTATGTGTGCAAAAGTCTTTAAACCATTAAACTGGAGAAAACTAGAGGAGTTCCGAAATCTGACACAAATTCAAAAAAGTGATGAGTGAGCCACCTTAAAGAGTGATGAATTGACACAAGGGTATAGAAGCTTACTGTTTATAGGCTATTTTCAGGTCTGTTACACTTTTGTTCTCTGTATTAAATATTTTACGAAAGGATATGGAGTAAATGAACATGAGACCATAACACATATGTTAACTCCAAATGGAATAATTTTAATGAGCTGTATGGCCATTTCGGAAATTTATTCCTCATCAGCAGCACTAGAACCCAAACAAGGGAAATCCATAATCCACTTTTGTTCTCTGTATGCATTGTTTCTATCTGACAGAATGTAAGTTGAGGTATACTTAGCACATAACATACACCTCTATTTTGTTGTCTTGCTGGATAAACCAATTAAAATAAAGGGTGTATACTGCTTAATAATAGATATCTAGCCCATTTTAAAGCAATGGAATCTGCGATATTCAAAATGGACACATATAAATTGAAGCATAGGCACTTTAAAATATTTATTGATTAAATAATACATGTTGTCTGTGATAAAATAATAATTTTAATGTATAATTATACAATTTTTATGTAATTTATGCTCTTGTTAACTATTTTCATTCAATAAAATTATTGAAAATTTAAATTGTTGTTGAATTTTAATAAAGGTAAGTTATAATTTTTTCTCAATATGGTAGTCAGGTAGTTGTTAGTCCACCTGTATTTGGATTTATTCAGGTATTATTTATACTATAACTTATCTGAGATTCTGATTATCGCAAAATATTCAAGAAATGATCAAATAACACAGTAATTCACGAATGCATGAAGCATATTAGTGAATTACAACTTTTTTCGATCATGAGTTTTTCAGGTCAGCACTATATCCAAGATGGCTGCAACTTGGACCATCCAATGGGCCCTATGCGAAAACACATCCAAAGATCTACTCCTCTGAAACTGCTGAGCCAGTTGGACCAAACTTTGCCACAACAGTCATTTGGTGGTTCCCTGCAAAAAAGTGTTATTTCAGGTTGATGAAATATCCAACATGGCTGCCAGTGGTGAACAGTTTAACATGGACCCAATCAGAAATAGAAAAAAGAAGGGAAATGGGGAATGTGTCAAAGAGACAACGACCCAAAGGGGAGTAATAACAACTCAAAGCCACCATAAGATCTTCAATGAACGAAAACACATTTAATCATCATATCATTCGAAAATGCTTATTTGATGGTAACCAGACTTTGACAAATTAGTCCTTGGGTTGTCCCATAAAAAAAGGTGACAGTCTGTTGCTATATCCAAGATTCCCCTTCAGTCTTACATTGGACCCTATTGGAAAACACATTCAAAATTCTACTCAGAAATGTCCAATTTGAACAAAACTTGACCTCAATAATCTTAGGTTGGGAAAACTTAGTAAAAAATCTTTTCCTCTGAAACTGCAGAGCCAATTGGAAGCAAACATGGCCACAATAAAAGTGTCTTTCAGGTCCAACCTATATCCAAGATGGCCGTCAGCCAGAACATAGTTCTAACATTGGATCCTGTGGGTTAACACAAGCAGAGAAATTCTTCTCTGAAGGTGCTGAGTCAATTTGATCAAAATTTGGTCACAATAGTATTTTGATTGTCCCGTGCAAAAATGTTTTTTTTTAAATGTGCTCTATATCCAAGATAATTGCCAGTGGGGAACCTAGTTTAACATTGGACCTTATGGGAAAACACATTCAAAGGTAATCTCATCTCTAAACCAACTGGAAAAAAACTTGGCCATTATAGTCCTTAGTTGGTCACCTGCATCACTAATCCAATATGGCAGCCATCAGGGAACATAGTTTTAACATTGGACCATATGGGAAACATATTGGAACCTTTTGGTTAAATACTGCTGAGCCAATTGGAATAAAACTTTTCAACAATGGATTTTAGGTGGTCCCTTGCAAAAAGGTGTTTTTCAGGTCAATGCTATCGCCAAGATGACCACCAGCAGGTAACATAGTTTTAACATTAGACCCTCCACATTCAAAGATCATCTTGTCTGAAACTGCTTAGTCAGTTGGAACCTAACATTGCAATAATAGTCTTCGGTTTGCCCTCTGCAAAAATGATGTTTTAGGGTTTGCCCTCTGCAAAAATGATGTTTTAGGGTTTGCCCTCTGCAAAAATGATGTCTTAAAGTCGGCACTTTATCCAGTATTGCCAACAGTTTGGAACATAGTTTTTACATTGTACCTTATAGGAAAACTCACTCAAACATCTTCTCCTCTGAAACTGGGCAGCCAACTTTAACAAAACGTGGCCACAATAGCCCTTGGGTTGTCCCCTCCAAAAAAAAAGTTTTTCAAGTCCAATATGGCTGCCAGCGAGGAACACAGTTTTAACATTACACCCTATGGGAAACACAATAAGATATCTTCTCCTCTGAAACTGCTGAGACAATCTTTATAGAAATTGAGTACAATAGTCTTTAGTTTGTCCCCTGCAAAAGGTGCTATTAGTTCCCATCAATGAAGTTGAGGTGGACTATTGGAGTACCCCCGGCGTCCGCGTCCGAATTTTGGTTTTATATCTAAGTTACTATGCAAGGTAGGATATGATCATTAAACTTTGCATGCAGGTGCATCTTGGGTTGACTCACAACCCCAAAGAAAATTTAGGCCACTTTGACCTATATTTTCTGCTTGAATGGCTTGCACTGAAATTTACATATCTCAGTAACTAAAAGTAGAAGGACCAACTATCCTTGCATATGCATGCGTCTCTGATGGTAGGTCAGCATCCAGGCAAAACTAGACATTTTCCCCTTAGTGATTTACATTCAAGTTTATGTCAAAGTTCATATCTCCCTCACTGTACATGGTAGGATCATGTAACCTTGCACATGCATGCATCTTGGATGGAAGGTCAGCGTCCAGGTAAAAAGGTCACCTTGACCCACATTTTATGCTTGAGTACCTGACATTCAAGTTTACGTCCGAGTTCAGGTCTTGGTCACTGTACATGATAGGATTGCGTAACGTTGTGCATGCATGCATCTCTGATGGTAGGTCAACATCAAGGCGAAATTAGGTCACTTTGACCCACTTTTCCGCTTGAGTGACTTACACTCAAGTTAACGTCCGAGTTCAGAATCCAGTCACTGTAAATGGTAGGATCATGTAATACTGCACATGCATGCATCTTATGGGTTATTACTCCCCTTTGGGTCGTTGTCTCTTTGACACATTCCCCGTTTCCCTTCTTTTTTCTATCTTTGATGGCAGGTCAGCAACCAGGTAAAATTAGGTCACGCTGACCCACATTTTTCCCCTTTGTGACTTGCATTCAAGTTTATGTCCAAGTTCATATCTCCGTCACTGTACATTGCAAGTTCATGTTACCTTGCACATGCATGCATCTTCGATGGAAGGTCAGCGTCCAGGTAAAATTAAGTCACCTTGACCCACATTTTATGCTGGAGTACCTGACATTCAAGTTTACGCCCGAGTTCAGGTCTTGGTCACTGTACATGATAGGATTGTGTAACTTTGTGCATGCATGCATCTCTGATGGTAGGTCAACATCAAGGCAAAATTAGGTCACTGTGACCCACTTTTCCGCTTGAGTGACTTACACTCAAGTTAACGTCCGAGTTCAGAATCCAGTCACTGTAAATGGTAGGATCATGTAATACAGCACATGCATGTATCTTATGGGTTATTACTCCCCTTTGGGTCGTTGTCTCTTTGACACATTCCCCGTTTCCCTTCTTTTTTCTATCTTTGATGGCAGGTCAGCAACCAGGTAAAATTAGGTCTCGTTGACCCACATTTTTCCCCTTTGTGACTTGCATTCAAGTTTATGTCCAAGTTCATATCTCCGTCACTGTAGATGGCAGGATCATGTTACCTTGCACATGCATGCATCTCTGTTGGTAGGTTAGCATCCAGGCAAAATTAGGTCACTTTGACCCACATTTTTCGCTTGAGTGACTTACATTGAAATTTAGGTCCGAGTTCATAGCTCAGTAACTGTATAAAGTAGAACCACTTTACCATGTTTATACTTTTACTGATAGGTTATCTTCCCAGGCAAAACAAGGTCACTGTGACCATTTGCCATAGCGATGGGAACTTTGTAAACGTTGATTACCTATGTTCTGCAGGTTTGGGTTTATTCCAGATGGCCACAAGCAGGAAACATCGTTTAACATTGGACCCTATGTGAAAACACATTCAAAGATCGTTTTCATTGAAACCAGTAAGCCAATTAGAGCCAAACGTGGCTACAATAGTCCTTATGTGGTCCCCTGCAGAAAAATATTTTGTTTTCAGAACGAAACTAATATAAAAAATTACCACCAAACAATGGACTCTATGTGAAAGCACATTCAAAGAACTCCTGCTCTAAAACTGCTGAGGCAATTGGAACCAAACTTTACTACAATGGCTCTTAGGTATTCCCCTGCAAAACAGGTTTTCTAGTTCACACTTTATTCAATATGGCTGCCATCAGGGAACATAGTTTAACATTTGACATTTTTTTCAACTCTCTGAATGAGTAATTATAATACTATAATTTCATATTACCAGTCCTATATGTATAATAGTATAATGATATGTAGATTTTATCTTAAGGGATATGCATTGAGTGGATGGTTCATTGAGTTCATCTGTAAAAATGTTTAAAGTAGTTTCTTGACTTGTATAAGTTTGGAGTGATCAGATGTTAAGTTCAAATTATGATTGTAATTAGTTGTATTTTGTTATCATTTTCATTTCAATTTGAATATTGATAATAGTGTGCCAATACAATAACCCAAATTTTTATCAATGTGGTCTAGCATCAGTTAAAATAGTTTAATATTTAGTGAAATGATTATCAGTGATGTGGTTTTTACTTCAGGTCTATCAGGCTCCTGCTTCCTGCAACTTTAACCTTACTATGTGCTCATGATAAAAAAATATACAGAATATCGAATGAACAAAGGATTGGTAATAACAAAAATCAAAGTCCAAAACGAGAACACAGAAAAACCATGATACAAGACAGCCACAAAACATGAAAATAAAAACATAACACTCACCACCAAGGCAGTCACAGTGTGAACTTAAAAAAAAAACAAAACAAAAAAAACAACAGACAACGGCAGTAGAATACCGAAGGAACAAAGCAGTGAAATTTACAAAAATCGAAGTCCAAAGACACGACCAAAACGAGAACACAGAAAACAGTGACGTTAGACAGATACAAAGCACAGAAATAGAAATTACAACATTCAAAACAAATGCAATCACAGCGTGAACTCCAGTGAAACTGAGAGTGACATCAGGTGCTCCGGAAGGGTAAGCATGTCCTGCTCTGTTAACAGCACCCGTCACACGGTAAGTGAGGCATATATGTTTTTGAATGATCTGTAAGGTAGCTAATTGGTTAATGTCTTTAGCTAACCCTTAGACAAAACCAATTAAAAATCATGGTACATGCTACTTCTCTAACCCTCAAACAGTACCAAGTTAAATTTTGAAAAGCTTTTCTAATCATCGAGTATTCACACATGGACAATGACAGATTGGTTCTACAAACATAACTAACGAAGAAAAAACTAAAATATAACAAGACAACACAAAAAACTGAAGCACTCACAGCGTGAACAGTGGGATACAGACACGTCATATCTTTCAATGATGTTATGGTGACGGTCATAGAATTTCTTGAGGGAGGAAATTAACATAGGTTGAACAATTCCCTGACTAAGCAGCTTTTGGGACAGTGTTTTTGCTCTGTTCAAAAAATCACTGTACAAACTACCGAATCAACTGTGAAATTTACTCTCTATAGGCTGGAGAGGTAGGTATTTTGCTGCTAAGAAAGGGAACGTTCACAATTGGGAAATAAAAATCATCACGCTTGTCATATAGCTTAGATTCCATCTTCGTCAATATACAATAAAAGATCTAGGTATGAAGCTGAAGAAGGTGTTTCAGTTGTTTCTTTAATTTCAAGCTCTATGGGATAGAGCTGATGTAAATACTCCTTAAATTTAGGATTATTAAGAGAAAGTACATCGTCTATGTAGCAGAAGCTGAAATTAAGGGACTGGAAATTAAAGAATGACGTCAGTTCCTCGGAATGGTAAGTATGTCCTGTTCTGTGGACTCCACCCGTCACGCTTTCAGTCAATCAATCTAGGATAAAGTCAAATCCGGGAAGACTTAAATATAGCTGAAAATCTCATTTAGGACACCGAATCGTGATGAAATTCTTGAGAGATCACAGTAACAAAGGCTAAAAAAATTCATGACTAAGCAGCTTTAAGGTCAATGTATAAAAAAGTCATTGTATAAACTATATGCTCCACAGCAACGGAAGCTGAAATAAAATGACTGTGCTATAGAATGTTTTTTGTTTTTTTTCTGTTTCTCTGTAAACATTGGCCTCATACGAGAAAGGAAAATGTCTGCTAGAAGTGGCGCCATGTTAGTTCCCATTAGAATCCATATTGTCTGTCCAAAAACGCAGCCTCCAAATGTATTGTCGATCAAAAAATTCTAACACCTTGATTACAAATGAACAGCAAAATAAAGACTTTCTGGCATAAAATCTAATTGTCGAGAAGTGGCGTGAGGGCACATCTACACTGTGTGTTTAACAAGACTTATGACAAAGTTCAAAGCCTTATGACAAAGTTCAACAATGTATAATTTTAAGAAAAAATCACCACTCTTCACCATATGCACATTCTAAATATATTATCTGCAAAATAAAAACTTTAAAAATTGAAGAAAAAGTTTGGGGACAAACCATGTATCCTCTATGCAGATGGGCAGATAGGGGTCAACCAATATGCTTCAACTTTTCTTCAGACGTAAATGGAGTAATATTTTGTATGCAGAATCAATTGTATTTTCTATCTATTTAAGTTCTAATACTACATTTTACATTAAATATTCCATCAGAGTTTCTGTCATAGTTATTAAATTTTCATATTTACTATAAAGGGTATACAATATCTGATCGTCAGCACACATACATACACACAGAATTGAGGGATGCAATTTTTGGGGATATAACTGTTGACATTCTGTTAAAAGGTCCTATAGTCAAAATGAAAGAAATATGGTAATGATCTTCTTGTACAGGGCAACCACTGAATTCCAGTTATTTTTATTGTGTTCAAACTGTAACAATCTGCAATTATATCAATATTTAAAGTTATTTTTTGTGTTGATAAAGTATTTTGTTAAACCTGTAATGTATCTCTATCATTACTCCAATGCACACGAACTTCATTGAATTCATTTAACCCAAATAAGTTTTTAACTAAAGAGTATAAAGCTCTGTCCTTAGCTGATTTTTAGCTTTCAGTTTTGACCCTTTGATTTTTGTTCTCTAACTGATTTTATCCATCTTTCGATTTCTGGATTTCCAATGTTTTGATTTTGATTTTGCTCAAGCTAGTATGTATGTTCGTATGTATGTTTTAATCATGTGTGTTTTATGTCATTGCCCCCTATGGGTCCATGATTGATGCATTAAAATATTTGATTTGATTTATCTGCACTGAAGAGACATAAGTTGTCGAAATGGCCATATCCAGAAAACTTCGGTATTTAGTTATTTATAAACATTTAGCTGGAAACTACTGTGCATCTTTTGATATAAATCTTTGTACTTATAAAAAAATAACATTTTATTATAGAAATCTAGAAAACAGAACGTAATAATTTAATCATTGACCAATACTTATTCATCTTTTCCTCCATGTTAATCCACAACCCTTCTACCGGGCATATAAGTCACACATAATTGTCCAAGTGAAAAAGAGAAACAGTTTGTAGTGGTAGGCACTGAAATGATAATCAATGAATATTCATTAGATAAGATTAAATATATATTACTGTTTCTAGGATCAATCATTTGGCTGAATTAACAACTCAACAACGATTGCTATCGAAAAGTCGTATAACACAGATGTGCATAAATATGGATCAATTTGATTTTCATTTGCTCAGTAGTTTTATTAAAATAATCAGTAAATGTTTCTCGATATGTTTCGATGTTTACATGTTCATCTACGACAACCTTTTCAATAGAACTAAGTCCTGTCGGACAGAGTTGCTAAAAGTAATAATTCATTGACCATTTTGCAAAGTTTGAGTGAAGTAACATCAGAAATATGTAAATGTTTAGCTAATATGCCCAAGACAGCGACAATAGAATACCGAAGGAACAAAGCACAAGATTACATAAATCAAAGACACCAGAAGACGGAAGACCAAAGACACTACATGCCATCAAAACACACAATACACACAAACACTACAAATACAAGACAAAAAATTAAAGCACTAACAGTGTGAACTCTCAAAAGGAACTATTGATATCTCTATAATACGCTGGCAGCATCAAAATAAGATCTTTTATGAAATCATTTGCCCATATTAATCAAAGCAAACCCCATAATTTATATAGTCAAGATAACAGTAATAACCTACAATGGCCGAAAATTACAATCACAAGCCACAACCCAGAAGGGAACTATACTACAAGAAACACATAACAAACTACAGAAATTAATGTAGGAAAGATAACAGGAAACACCCGCAATGGCCGAAAATTATAATCACATGCCACAATCGTCCAGATTTCTGCACAATAAAAACAATAAAATAACAAAAGACAAACGTAGACAACGATAGGAATTCGGGACAGCCGGACTTGGTACCGACACTAGCAGAAGCTAGTGGTAGGGTTAGGTTTATGGGTATCCAAACCTGCATAGTATTGTCCTTCGATGAATTTGGCTTTCCTTTTTAGATCGTATTGGTAAGGAGTTCTCTATCAGCTTTAACACATATTTCGGGTAATGAATTTCCAAATGTTTTGATTTGATCTGCACTGAAGAGACATAAGTTGTCGAAATGCCAATATGCAGAAAATAAATTAACAGTAACTTTGGTATTTTGTTATTAACAGAGCTGAAATTAATGTAGAAAAGATAACAGGAAACACTTACAATAGCCGAAAAGCACAACCACATGCCACAATCCAACAGGGAACCGCACAAGAAAAACAATAACATGACAAAAGACAAACATGGACAACGATAGGAACTCTGGATAGCCAGACTTGGTACCGGCACCAGCAAGAGCTAGCGGTAGGGTTAAACCGGTTTATTGGTACCCAAACCCGAAAACGTGAAAAAGAATCCCTTTTCCTAAAAATAGTTTCCATGAAAATTTTTGGCAACGGAACCTATCGGAAACATTAACTGACTTCTTCATAAAACTACTGAGCCAATAAGATTCAAATTTTGTGAAAATTATAAATGACTGGAGGTCTGTGTTATATTCATTGCATTTAAGTGACTGCCAGGTGGACATAGTTCATAATGCCTACTTGACTATTTAAAACCAAACTTGTTCATCTATTCCTAAAACTGGTAACTATCATTATTGAAGTTTGTCAGAGTTTTCTTTAACATAAAAGCATTCAAAACCGTTGATAAGTAATCATAAATGTAAATATCATTCTATCTAACGAGTCCTACTAAGAAAAATCAATGAATATATCTTTGAATGTATCGGCCCCAAAGAATCCATTGTTGGTAAAATCTCCTTTCTGTTAGCAGCAATCTTTGGATTGAACAGGACGGAGAAAAAGAAACTTTCAATTACCATTATGGCAAGAAATTCTTCGAAAGCAACATCAAGATGTAGACAGGAATGAAAGCCCTGTCCTTGATAAACTGGAGTTTTCTATGTATCGAGTACGTTTTTGTCACATGTACATTCACTCCATATCCTTTCATTTTTTTTCTATTTATAAGTTTGTATAACTGGTGTTTTGTTCCTTTTGTTTTTTTTTATAAGAAAATAAACAGCAAAATACCGAAGTTAATGTCAATTTGTTTTCTGCAGATGGCCATTTCAACAACTGAATAGATATACTCACTGTCAGGACAACATACGTCATAGTATGAATTACACGTATAACTAAAGGGACAAGTTCCATTACTACATTTGGATACTGTGTAGAAATTATGACGTAATGGTGGTCCAAAAGGACAAGCAGCTCCAGGAATCACTGTATTTCCAATCTTTGTTTCTGTAATAGAATTGAGAATAATGTTAATGAGGAGTTTATTTCTTCGTATCACATGTAATAATAAAGTTTCTGTCCCCAAATGAAATAACTGGCCAGATGATATTTGCTCGTATATCCCAGTACAATTCTCATGAAAAAGCTATTTTAGAAGAAAAAAGTATAAAGCAACGTCAGAAATAAATAAATTATGAATCACTCTATAAACATATCACAGTTTATTGGATAAAAACAAACACTAGCAGACTGAACCCCAAAATACAGGAATCTGCTCCATGCCTATCACACGTCACACTAGTAATAAACAGTGAAGGTCAGAATAATCAACAAAGAGGTATAAAACAATAAACAATTTGTATTTCCCAATCAAAGGAGCCCATATTAGCATAACAGTTATCTAGTACCATAAAACAGTTAAACATCAATTATGATGCATAATGATGACGAAATTTTATCTCTTCATTTTCTGATTTATTTCGGTAAATTATTCATTTAAGAGTACATAAACTAAAATACAAGTTTTGGCCGGTCTATTCCCTATTTCTCTGAACTAGCCAATGTATGAACCTGACTTAATACGAATAAGAAAATAAATTAGTCTATATAAGAAGCTCAATATAGTCTGGAATATTTGTTCTCCAAATTGGACCAATCTAAATTAAAGCATGACAACAGCAACCTCTATTTTATTTTTTATATAGATTAAGAAGATGTTGTACTAAATAGGTCCCATCTTTGCCTATGACAAATACTTATTTTCTCACATTTTAGAAGAGAGACTCGTGTATTAAATCCTGGTGTATTTAGTTTTATATATTATGTTAGAGAGTTGCATATAAAAGGCAAATGTTATAACACTATTGTAGGAGTAATGTTCACTTGATGTTGGATATACATTTACTAATAAATATTTATATCTTTTGAAAATTTGCAGCAGATTTATCCCCTTTGTTGATTACGCTATATCACAATATACCAAGAGCAATTCTTTAAACTGAGGTCAATTACAAACAAAAGAAAACAGTTAACACGTACAATGGCTGAAAACTACAACCACATGCCACAATTTACAGGCAAAATGCACCAGAAAAGCACACATGAAAGACAAAAGACAAGCATAAATAACGATAGGAACTCAGGACAGCCGTACTTTGTACTGGCACTAGCGAAAGCCAGCGGTAGGGTTAAACCGGTTTATGGATACCTAAACCTACCCTTTCTCTATCCGGTTTCCCTATTGTATAATAAACATACGAATAAAACCCCAATACAAGTAGATTACTAACTCTAGGACAACGCGTAGGTCAATATATATCATCTCAATGCTTTCGTCTGATCTGTTTTAAATAAAACCCTAAACATATGTAATTTGCAAATTATTGTGTACACAAAAGTGATATTCACACCTGAAACAAACAGTCTTCGTGAGATTGGACCGCTCATCTTACCATGGCTCTTAGACAGTCCAAAAGACCTTAATGTGGCCTCTTGATGGTTTTAGAGATTTGTTCCTATCTGGAGGTCATTTTTTGTTCAGTAAAAGACACTGTCAGGCGCAACTTTGTTGGGAGACAGTTATGTTAGAGAAGATAGTCCTTTTTCTGTTCAAACAATCAAATTTGAGATCTATGTTCCCGCTGGTTTTCATACTCAAAAGCCCTGACTTGCTGGAAATAATTTGTGACGAGAATTATCGAAGGACCACTGTGGGTAATATACAATGAAATAATATTGAGTAAATGCACATGAGACAAAGTCTCTAAAAATACGTAATTAAACCTAACAAGGGAACAATGTTTTTATTGTTGTTCTTCATCTTTTTTCATCTCTAAGTTAGTTCTGATTAGATGATGACAAGTTTCCGAGACAAATAATGTGTTTCATTCTGTAATTTTACGGTAAAGAATGTTCCCTTTTGGTACCACTTTGCATAATATAAGTTCGGTATTTATTTATTGTTACCACTGGATCGATGCCTCTTCTGGTGGACTGCTAGTCCCCTATGGCATTCAGCCCAGTAGACAGTACTTCGGTGCTGACCTGAAAGTCGATTTTATTTGGAAACTTGCAATATCTAAATTTTTGTAAATTTAATTGAAAACTAAGGAGTATCTCCCTCATGCAAAGCTCTGTCCTCAGCTGATTTCGGCTTTACATTTAGATCTTATTTGTCATTTATTCTCTGTCAGTTTTCTAACATCTTTGATTTTATGGTCTTCCAATCGTTAGATTTTATTTGCACTGAAGAGACACAAGCTGCCGAAATGGTCATATGCAGAAATAAAATTTGCAGTAAGTTCGGTATTTAGTTATAGTCACACAAACTTACAAGACATAACTTTTGCACTTGAAAATGCAAAACATTGTAGCTAAGTTTTATTCCAGTTTGTCATATAGTGATGATACCTCAAATTTTTGTGGGGGTTCACACTGCTGGTGCTGGTATTTATAGGGATTTTGTCCCATGTGTATTTACTCCATATGTCTTTATTTGTTCATTTAGTCTGTGGCGTTCTTGTTCATTATTATTTATTTGTTTTTTCTTTGTCATGTTGTTTCAATTCGTTTTGTATATGAATTGCCGTGTTATTGACTTTGGAAAGTCCCCTTTCCCCATTTTTGCTTTAATATTCATTTGTCAATGAGAAAAGATCAAGAATAAAAAATGAAAAGATCCGGAATAAATCAGAGACATTTAATTACAGAGATTAGCAACTCGATATAATTCCAGGATTTATCGTGGCCACTGAAGAAAAACAATGTTTTAAAACTGCATAACTCAAAAGTGAATAAAGATATCGAAATAAAATTTTCAATGAGCGAAATGGCAAGGTTTTGTCTTTTACAAGATATATTTTTAAAAATTCTACTCTGTATAAGAAAAAAGTAGTGTTTGACATTTTACGCCATATAAAAACCCTAAATAACACTATTTCCCAAATTCAACCGATAATTTGAATTCAATAAGTAAACTTTAACTCGTCATAAAAAACTTATTTTTAAAGATATCGAAAAAATAATTCTGATTAGCGTTATGGGAATTGTAGGAGGAGTATACTGCAAAAAAATTGTACCAATTTGTGGCCGCTTGCTGTTCTTTATGTCATAACTGTTTAGTAAACAAGTTTCCAATCTCTGTGTTTAAATGTCTCTGAATAAATGTACATGAGACAAAGTCGTCTCTACAAATACATGGTAGAACCAAGATATGTAACAACACTTTTATTGTTGTTCTTCGTGAATTTTCAAGAGTAAAATTTCAAACTATGTGTCTGCTGGCTACCTATCTAGGACAAGGTCCTAACATTCCGGACAACATTCATGTGCAATTGTGAATAAGCTTGGTTCTGACTGGCCAATTCCACCCTAAGGACGACGTTATAGTCCCTTCAATTGGGCGACATTTAAAGTGAGATACAGACCTGCCACACACCGTTTTAAGGAAAAAATCTGAAGACCATCGTGACTAAGTTGTTTTGAAAAAGAAGACATTCGTATCCTTTTTCCATATCATATAGTCCTATGTAAAATTGTATTCTTATTACCAACCATCTTGTATGGGGGAGTAAGCATCTCTTATTTTAAAAGAGTTACCCAAGGACTGTTGTGACTATGATAATTCAACTTGGTTATTTAGTGTCAAAGACGGTCCCTGAGTGTGTTTTGTATTGGGACAAATATGAAACTATTTCCCGCTTACTGAGAAGTCATCTGTCATTTCCGGAGATATGTCCGAGGTGGTCACAAAATTACTATGAAAAAAAAGTTTGGTTTCAGTTGGAAATGTTATTTTATTTTATTTTTTTAAATTGGATTAATAATAAAACAAATTTGCAACTGGCCGCCATCTTAGATGACGAGAGTATATTCCTGATAATTCTTTTGGAAGGATCATCTTATGACTATAACCGGAAAGGTAGTTTTTAAAGATCTTTGAATGTGTATTCACATGATAAAATTTGTCCGCATGCGGAAATCCTGATTAATTTGCAGAATTGCCTGATAGTCATTTTGAAGTGGCCGTCAAAGAAACTGAGTTTGATTCTATTGTGCAAAGAATGTTCAGACAAGAAAAATTGGTCAAATGTTTGACCATGTATCCTGCTGGTAGCCAATTTTCACGGGATGCATTCCATATTTTATGAGTACTACCATAGACATAAGGCAATGGCTCATTTTACATTTCAACATTTTCATATCAAGAAAGCTTCCACGTTTTGCAATTATCAGAATTTTTTAGTACCAAGTCTTATTTATATATGGATATTAAATCAGTTATATAGTAAAATTATAAGAATATTCTTGGCTTACCGGGATTTCTTACTCTTGATATTCGGAACATAAACGAATCTTTACCACATGACCCTGCCACAAATACTCCAGCTTCTCTGTTAACATCACTATATAAAATCTGTTCCTCCTCTTTGAAGAAAAACACTTTAGAATTTCCTGCTAAATGTGGAAACTAAAACAAAATAGGATTATAATTATTCATGAATATACTGAATGTGACTTTTTGAAAAGCCGCTTGTTTTCGTAGTTTCTAAAAAGATCAGAAAGTTATGTCAGGTCATCTTGTGACATTCGTCTAAAAAATAAAATAACTCAATACCGAAGTTACTGTGAATTAAATTTTTGCATATGCGCATTTCGACAACTTATGTCGACAACTTAATATACTGAATGTGACTTTTTGAAAAGCCGCTTGTTTTCGTAGTTTCTAAAAAGATCAGAAAGTTATGTCAGGTCATCTTGTGACCTTTGTCTAAAAAATAAAATAACTCAATACCGAAGTTACTGTGAATTTAATTGTTGCATATGCGCATTTCGACAACTTATGTCTCTTCAGTGCAGATAAAATCTAAAGGTTTGGAAGACCATAAAGTCACAGCTGTTTAAAAACTGATAGAGAACAAATAACCAAAATTATCTAAATGTAAAGCCAAAATCAGCTAAGGACAGAGCTTTGCGTGAGGGAGATACTCCTTAGTTTTCAACAAAATTTACAAAAAATTAGATATTGCAAGGTTCCAAATAGAATCGGCTTTCGGGTCAGCACCGAAGTACTGACTACTGGGCTGGTGAATACCCTCGGGGAGTAACAGTCCACCAGCAGAGGCATCGACCCAGTGGTAACAAATAACTTAATACCGAAGTTACTAAAAGTATAATTCTGGGGAACTTGATTTATCCTAATTGCAATATTAAATGTAATCATTCGTTTGTGACAATTTAAATAAAATAAAAAGGGATAACAGGGATCATCTACATCTTTTTTGGACTTGCATTTCGGATTTGACGAAAATGGAAACCCACTCAATTCAGTCTGAAAAGAATATGTGTAAATTTTACTTTTTGAAAATAATTCTTCTGTCTTAAAATACATTTCGAATTTGACGAAAATAGTCATCTCAATCCTAAAATTTACGACAAATAAGGACGATTTTAATTTAAAATTATCAATTTCCCTAACATGGACAGTAATATTCCAGCTTCCCCTGCTTACAGAGTGTATGTTTCACAACTGATTAGTTCCTTGAGCATGTTGAGAGATAGCACAAATCATAGACTTTCTCATTAGACATAACGTCTTATTAATCAAGGCTTCAAAAAATTTCGTCTCATACGATAATAAAAAAAAACTTTAATAGATATCAGCCCCTTGTGGAAAAATTTGAAATTTCGGTCCAAGCTCTGATTCAAGATTATTTTTTTACTCAGCACTGGGATGATCATTTCTTTTTACTGTCCACGACCTTTCAACGGCAATTGCTGTTGAGTTGCTACCGCGGAATGGTTGGTTTGGCATGCCATAAAAACCGGTTTAATAAACCATTTCTTTTGAAATGCCTGTACCAAGTCAGGACCATTGCGGTCGACAATTTTTCCCGGTGGTTTCCACATACATCGGCAAATGAATACCGAAGCAAGAATAAGGAAAGGGGGGAATTCTAAAATCTTAAATCCTAACTCACGGCAATTCATATCCAACACGAATGGAGACAGTATGACAAAGACAAATAAAAAAAATACCAAGGTTACTGTGAATTTAGGTTCTGCATATGCGCATATCGACAACTTATGTCTCATCAGTGCAGATCAAATCATTCATGAACCGA
>MJUU01030225.1:3380-25498 GCA_002080025.1 Modiolus philippinarum
TCCACGTGTTGGAAGAAACGCCACGCTTCCTGCACGTTAAAGAACCCTTGTAGCAAGCTCTTTTTGGGGTGGTCCGTAGGTGATCGGCTACAAGGCTAAATTCCCCGCCCTTGACGATTTCACCCTACTTTCTAGTGGCAGTCAGAATTTCCCGTCTCATGGCCCTTTCCATACCACAAAGTGATTATTTACTAATAAACTTGTTCTCGTCTTGATATAGCTGAAATATTGCTGAGTAGACGTTAAACAATATTCAATCAATCAATCAATCCATCAGTGCCTGATGGTTACGTTCCACTTGAGTATACCATCTTTGGAACACTTTATACCTTCCTGGTGGAGATCCCTAGAATCAAAGTATCGCCCCTGATGGCACTCCGTGGTGGGTGGGTGACAAAGATGGTGAATCTCCTTTCTTATTACATGGCACTACAAAAGCCTAAAAATAAACATGTTCCAAATAAAAAAAGAAAATCTACTGATTCCATCCCAGAAGTTGAAGATCAAAGTTGGACAGAATTTATTGTGTTGACTGAATCACCTGATAAACCAATATCAAAAATCAACCCTTTTGCTATACAAAAGACTATTCAAAGCATTGCTGGAACGGTGAAAAACGTGTCAAGGATGCGATCAGGTGATTTATTAATTGAAGCAATCTCTAAAGTTCAAAGTGAAAACTTACTAAAATTGTCAAAAATATTAGAATTTAAAGTTTCGGCATCCCCCCACAGAACCCGTAATAGCAGTCGTGGTATAATGAGAGATAGAAGTCAGTATCTCTCAGATCTTGATGATGAATACATTTGTAACGAACTATCATCACAAGGAGTTACAAAAGTACAAAGATTCATTTCCACGAAATCAGGAAGCACTGTTAAACTTAACACTTTTCTTTTAACTTTCAACACGCCAGTTCCTCCAACATCATTGAAAATTGGCCCCTTTGGTATAAAAGTGGACAAATTCCTTCCCAACCCAGTGAGATGCTTTACTTGCCAGAAGTTTGGACATGGTACCAACCGATGTAGGGGCAAGCTGAAGTGTTTTAGATGCGGGGAAGAGGGACACCAGTGCACTGGCTGTAGTAATGCACTGAAATGTGCAAACTGCAGCGGTGAGCATATGTCATCCTCGAGAGACTGTCCACTTTATATCAAAGATTAAGAAATTCTAAAAATTAAAACAGAAAGAAACATTTCTTACAATGGAGCCCGTCAAATTTCATCAACCAACACAGTTAAAACAGCAACTTCTTCATATGCAGATAAAGTTAGACAGTGACCCTCTTTATCGCATATGGAGACACAATTAATTTTGGTAACTATTATGGTTTGCCTTAATAGGTATCATTCATGGATTTTTCTTACTTAATAAGGATATTTTATTGCATTGTTATGCAATTTTACTTTTTTCCCCATTTGTAGCCCCCAACTTCTGTTCCGTTCCGTAAAGTACCAATAGCCTTATCTTGAAACATTACATTATTTCATGGAAAATGTAAATATATAATCGAATAAACAAATAATTGTGAATTCTTAAATCAACAGTTTGTGTTACAATATTTCAAATTTTAATTGTAATTCATCTGAATTTGACCCATTAATTTAACTAAAATTAACAAGTTTAATCCATAAAATTGAAAACTGGAGTTTCATTGATAGTATATTCACGATCAATAAAAAAATCATGAATGGTATTCAAAGTTGTAAAACATACTTTTTGCGATCAAGCTCTGTTATTAAGAGACTTTCATCATGTCTTACATGTTGGATGAGTTAAAGTATATTTGTTTTGATTCATTACTTCCATGACCATATTCATGAAATAAAAGGGACAACAGGAAACACGTACAACAGTTGAAAATTATAATTACATGCCACAATCTGCTAGGGAACTACAAAGGAAAGACACACAAACGTAAACAACGATAGGAATGCCTCTATTGCCCAGGTAATTAAAAAGTATGTAATCATAACTTATTTCTTACTAGATTTTTTTTGGAAGTTTAGTTCCATTTTTCCTAGTGGTTTGAAGGAGGTCTTTGAATGAAAAATGTTACTCTGACGATATGAAGGGGAGCTATAATGGGAATTGTAGCGTTTGTTGTCAATGCTGGCACAAATATACTGTAGGCACGGATATGTGTAGCCTGTCCCATAAATTGCTCGAATTTGCATATTGATCTACAGCAGTAGCCATTTTAAAGAGAATTCTAAGTCTTAAACTTTGTATGCGACCTGCTTGCTAAAATCTTAATGTGATCATTTATAAAAGACTTGAGGGCTAGGGGTCACTATCTGGTTGTGTAATCAATATTGCTCTTTTATTACTGCTTGTCACATATCAAGTGACTAGGACTATCAAGACTATGTCAACTGCTTTCGAAAAAAAAAAACAAAACAAAAACAAAAAAACTTGACATGATAGTTCATGTATGACTGGGNGCCATCATCTGGATGTGGAACTGGCATGTTTGCAATAGGAAAAGTCCTTCAAGGCAGTTTAAAATCTCCTGCCCCTACCCTTTTGTCCCCTTTTCCAGTGGCAATCGTAACTTGAAATATTTTTGAATTTTTCTCGTCCTGATATAGCTGAACGGGACGTCAAATTCAACTTATCAACTAACTAATAAGGAGGCAGAAGGATTGTCGCCACAAAAAGCAAATGAAATGGTGTCCTGTTGTGTTTTGTTTGTGTATTGCTTTTCATGTCCCCGGCAGCCAATAGTATTATTTAAAATGAAAGATTCTTACTATTCCATGTAGAAACAATTTGAGGGATTACAGACACTTAAAATGGTTTGAATTGAAAGAATGGAATATTAAGTGTGTCGGTTGTTTGATGAGATCAAAATTAAATAAGGTCTACAATATTGTACCAATGCTGGGTGATTTCTCACAGGAGTGACGGATTTCACGATCGATAATTTTTGTTTAATACAAGTGCCTATTTCTTACGTGAAATACGAACCGAAACGCCTTCGGATAACCATCACTGCTACTGTCTTCTTAAAAACGTGTACGTCTTATATGACACAATATGAAGTTATGAGCTTCTATACATGTTTTATAATCAGTTATATCACACTCCATGTGTTGCAGTAAAATGCCCATGCAAAGAAGCAATAATTAAGGGGTTAAAGTTTTCAAATCTCAGGTAATTATGACTTTCGCTTCTAGCTGAAAGCTTCTCCCACCCAATTTCCTCATACAACTTGTAACGATATATCGTTTCAATCTAACGCACTCGGGCTTGTTAGGTCAAGTAGCTGTGTAGTTATCGCAAACTACATCTCCGAATCACCCTTGTTCAACCCGGACTGATTCGAGGTAATAACCTTTTTTACTAATAGGAAGTTATGGGAGCGTATTTTTAGACCATTTCTCCGTGCATTTGAAAGAATGCATAACAGAGAAATGGTTCTGTAATTTCACCCACTTCAGCTTCGTACTGGTTCTGTAATTTCACCACTTCACCCACTTCAGCTTCGTACTGGTTCTGTAATTTCACCCACTTCAGCTCCGTACCTAGATCTTTTATTGTATATTGACGAAGATAGACGTTAAAAATTTACGCTTTATGACAAGCGTGAGAATTTAAAACTTCCCAATTGTGGACTTTCCCCTTCCTAGCAGCATTATACCTACTTCTCAAGCCTGTGGAGTGTATATTTCATAGTTGCGTAGTTACTGTAAGGCATGCAGTTTTTACACTGAATTTTTGAACAGAGCAAAACTAATTGGTGGCAAAAGCTCAGTCTTTCTAGAGACAAGTGAGCCGAAGAAAAAAATGAATAGGTATGTTTTCAGAATATTACCGTAAAACTTTTTTGTATACTGTAATAAGTTGATTTTGGAATCCCTAGCACACGTATTAAAGCTAATACGCAAACTGATGTTGTACCAATTAGATACTTGAATTTATACTTGCATGTCTGAAATAATAAACAAGATTTATAAATTATTACATGTCATTTTTTGAGTTGCCAATCTGAAAGATTGGTGAACTCTTTGTTTTCCTAACTTTTTTTAAAATGAGAATTAATAATAAACTTCAAGAAAACCCCTTTCAATTTCAACTCTGATTGGATAGAAAATAAAGCTTTGTTCATTGATCGATATTAATATCCTGTACACTCTTTACATGCAAGAGATCTCCACTTCCGTAAAAAAAAAGTTGGAATAAATGTACAAGTATAACCAATGTGTGTCTCTCATTCTCTGTATTGATACAGAAATTATCCATGCAATTACTGTAGCATTTATTTCTTTTAATTGCAGTTTGTGAACGGCTTAACACATTTTTAATTGTTTAATGCGCTTGAATATACTGAGGATTCCAAATTGTTGTTGATATAGATAACATTCCTAATACTTAATTATAGATTGACCTCTGACTTCTAATCAAACGTATGCATCACTATATACAACACATTCTGATAGCATGTAAACAAAGATGAAATTCTTAATATTTACTGTGTTTATTTAATTCAAAATGGATGATTCTTTAGTTTTGATCCCTCTAACATTGTCTAGGTGAACCCATTGTCTAATGTGAAATTGTCAGTGGAAATTATTAACCAATGAGAATGGAGAAATTAAATGTTGATGGAGAGCAATTACCTGTGTGTATCGCTAGTTTTCCAGGTCATTTTAATGTAACAACATTCCTAGATTTTATAACATACTGTGTCATTTATGTTTAAAATTTACAAAATAAATCAGTAAAGAATGGTATTCAATTCACTGTGATTCCCCGCCGTGCGCGGTCCCGGTTATGAATAGGCCCGCAGCATCCTCTGAGCTTGGAGTATGAGTCTTCCTAACAGAGGACCCCGAGGGAACCCCGGGATATAGAAATAGGACCTAGTATCTCCGGCTTGCGGGGTGTGACCCCTCCTAAACGGAGGCTGACCCCGAGGGTCCCGGGATATAGAAATAGGACCCATTCCGTGGTTGTGCGGGATTAATAAATACACAACCCATCTTTCGGATGGGATGTAAACTCAGGTCCACGTGTTGGAAGAAACGCCACGCTTCCTGCACGTTAAAGAACCATTTTAGCAAGCTCTTTTGGGGTGGTCCATAGGTGATCGGCTACAAGGCTAAATTCCCCGCCCTTGACGATTTCACCCTACTTTTCCAGTGGCAGTCAGAATTTCCCGTCCCATGGCCCTTTCCATACCCCAAAGTGATTATTTATTAACAAACTTGTTCTCGTCTTGATATAGCTGAAATATTGCTGAGTAGACGTTAAACAATATTCAATCAATCAATCACTGTGATTCCATTGAAGAAAACACCATGCATTGTAAAGATGCACTGTATTTAATTGACCATAAAGTTTAATGACAAGTTTATACTGTGGCATGTATCTTGTTTATTCTGTACTTGTCACTAACCTAAAATGTAATGGATCTTGCATTGTTTTTTTTCTCTATATTGGCAACTCTCAAGACTTTCAGTCTTTGATCTTATAATGCCATTTGTATATAAAACTACATAATATATACGTCTGAAGTCAATGACCAACCGAGTTAGAGATGTAGGATGTTATGGAATCATTTTCCACTGAATTTTATGGAGCTGGCATGTCAGTTAATTGCTAGTAGTCTTTTGTTATTTCATGTTTATGTCTGTGTATTTAATTCTTTCAGTTTAATTTTTCACAATTGACTCAGTGCTCTTGCTAACTGAACTTAACTGTTTTTACAATTTTTTTATCACATTGGCTACGGGGAAAGGTTTGGACCCAATAAAATTAGTTTAACCTCGCCGCAGCAGGTTTGCGCCTGTCCTAAGTCAAGAAATTTATTAAGCCTTTTTGTGTCTTGTCATTCTTCTAGTTGGTTTACTTTATGTCTATAGGAGTCTAAGATGATGTTTATTTTGCTGAACTTGATTTCTCTTTATTCAGGGGCCGACTCCGACCTGCCGTAGGGTGTGGGATTTTCTCGCCGTTCATTGAAGATCTTATGGTGCCTTTGAGTTGTTATTACTCCCCTTAAAACTAGTTAAACTAGTTTTATTTGGCTCAAACATTCCCCCTATAGCCAATGTGATAAATCAAAAAACAATCGTAACAACAGTAAAATTCAGTTGGCAACAGGACTGAGTCAATTGTGAAAAATGAAACTGAAAGAACAAAATATACTGACATAAACATGAAATCACATGAGACTACTAGCAGTTAACTGACATGCCAGCTCCAGACCCATTACCAACTGACAAAGTAAGTTATGTACCCTCAGCATACACTTCCACCAAGATCCCTTCCTGTTAGGAGTTTAGCATAATGATTTCGATTTCATGCATATACCGGAATACATAAACCGTGTCCATGCAATACAGATTTTAGAAATTTAAAATGTGTTTAGTTACAATGCAAAGACACTATCAAAAAATCAATGTTAATACCAAAGAAGGCCATACGTAATGACTTAATGACAATATCGTAATTATAACCCTTATGAATTAGACGATTTAAAGGTTTTATAAGTTTGTTTGCATAGCCAGGTGAGCTAAAAATGAAATTTTTGAAATTCGCCCCATTTGGGCCCCATTTATCTCGTAAACGGTACATGCCACGTGAAATCCGTTGGCATACCCCAGATTGAAAATTTTCTAAGGAGTGTACTGAAAGAAACTCCATCAAAATCCGATATATAATAAAGATTCTACAGTCAAATATGTGAAAACAACCAATTTAACCCCTTTTGGTCCCTTTTTCTGAAACGGGCGGGGCCAGGACCATAAAATTATAACCTGGGCTAAAGCATGTGCCAAAAACATCATACTAAAATTTGAAAATGATCCGTTCACTGGAACCAAAGTTATGCTGTCCACAGACACGAAAATACCCAATTTTACCCCTTTTTCTTAAACGGGTGGGGCCACAAACCCGAAATTAAAACCCGGGCTTAACCTTATGCCAAGAAACCTCATACTGAAATTTGAAGATGATCCGAAAAAAAAAAACTATCAAAATCAGACGAAAAATTAAAAAATGATATTTTTGAAATTCGCCCCTTTTGGGCCCCATTTAGATCGCGAACGTTGGCATACCCTGATTGGAAATTTTCTAAGGAGTTAACTGAAAGAAACCCCATCAAAATCCGATGAATAAAAAAGATTCTACAGTCTAATATATGAAAACAACCAATTTTAACCCTTTTCCTGAAACGGGCGGGGCCAGGAACATAAAATTGTAACCTGGGCTAAAGCATGTACCAACATCATACTAAAATTTGAAAATGATCTGTTCACTGGAACCAAAGTTATGCTGTCCACAGACACGAAAATACCCAATTTTACCCCTTTTTCTGAAACGGGTGGGACCACAAACCCGAAATTAAAACCCGGGCTTAACCTTATGCCAAGAAACCTCATACTGAAATTTGAAGATGATCCGGCCACTAGAAACTAAGTTATGCTGGCCACATACGCCGACGCCGACGACTGCGCCATACCATAATACGACCAAAAATTTTTGCGGTCAAATAAAAATGTCTAAAATGCATAAAACCAAACAACATCCGAATAATCAGTTATATCAAATATAGCTAATGACAAAACAACGATGGAGGGAGTTAGCCCTTCGGTTTTAGAATTTACATAAATCTAGATAATGGTAATTGAACAAAGTGTACACATGAGATATAATCTCATGTACAAGTTCACCATATCTAAGAAAAATAAAGAGCATACGGGGAATTGAGACAAATGACAACAGATGGACAATCTTATCACTAAAAGATGAAACACAAAAATAGGACATATCAACAAATATGAATATTGTAAGAACTAACATATGCACAAACACTGTGAAAAGGCATGGCCAAAACGAGAACACAAAACAATGACGTTAGACAGATACAAAGCACAGAATTGTTTTATAAACATTTGTGGCTGATATAACTGGAGGAGATAGTGAAGTTATAAATCATATCCAATTTCCAAATTGAAATTGTGTTCAAGCGATACTTACAATAGTTTAAAGAGGTAAGTTGGTGCCATTCAAGCGCAAATTAAGTAAAAAATATACTTTTTCCTACATACCTGAAACTGAAGTAAACACTTTTATGGAAAAAAAACAACGATGATAATAAATGTCACCGCTTTCTTAAACGGCGGTTATAAAATCTGTCCCATTAATTTGAAAGAAAAAATGAGTAGTTCACGAGTTACACTGAGGTAAAACTAATGGGAATAACATGGGCTCTTGGCTCCTTGTTCAAATCTTAATAAATTTGGGGCTCCGGGCTCTAACACTTCGGATTCCGAGACAAGGGCTCCGGCCTCCAACACTGCGGATTCCGAGACTAGGGCTCCGAGCTTCTACTTTCAGGTTCCAAGACTAGTGCTCTGGGCTTCAACACTAGGGCTCCGGACTTCAACAAAAGAGCTCCGGGCTCCAACACTAGGTTACTGGGTTCCGGGTTCCATATTCAATGGATCCAGGCTCTTAGAGAGCTGTTCGTTCCCCAATTATCAGATAGTCATATAAAATTACTCAGTATATCTTGAAGCTTTGTCTATGTAAATTAAGGCATAAATTATAGTTTATGTTTCAATTTCCCATGACAAACCGATTAACACCTGCTCTACTTGCGGCAGCTCACTTCATATTTTCGAAATGTGTCCAGATCTGACAACAGTGTAAATGCCTCCGAACTATCAAAAAGATCTTCTTATCACAGAAAGTCGACACCTGCATCGGTCGCTAATTCAATTACCGGTATCAGAATGATTGATTGATTGATTGAATATTGTTTAACGTCTACTCAGCAATATTTCAGCTATATCAAGACGAGAACAAGTTTGTTGATAAATAATCACTTTGGGGTATGGAAATGGCCATGGGACGGGAAATTCTGACTGCCACTGGAAAAGTAGGGTGAAAACGTCAAGGGCGGGGAATTTAGCCTTGTAGCCGATCACCTACGGACCACCCCAAAAAGAGCTTGCTACAAGGGTTCTTTAACGTGCAGGAAGCGTGGCATTTCTTCCAACACGTGGACCTGAGTTTACATCCCATCCGAAAGATGGGTTGTGTATTTATTAATCCCGCACAACCACGGAATGGGTCCTATTTCTATATCCCGGGACCCTCGGGGTCAGCCTCCGTTTAGGAGGGGTCTCACCCCGCAAGCCGGAGATACTGGGTCCTATTTCTATATCCCGGGGTTCCCTCGGGGTCCTCTGTTAGGATGGCTCATACTCCAAGCTCAGAGGATGCTGCGGGCCTATTCTTCAGCCGGGACCGCGCACGGCGGGGTATCAGAATGATACAGACAGATACGGCCGACCAAAATTAATCTACAAGGGCAAAGAAGTTTGTAACTTTATTCTTACTGCTAAATGCTTGAGAGGCAGCGTGTGCCGTTATGCACGTTGCTAGGTAGAACTCAAAAAATAAGTGGTATATGAGACTCAGGAAATATACCAATCAGATATTTTTGAAGTCCAATTGACGAAAGTGTTTTTCCTAAATTAAAGAAGCTATTTAGGTAGAATTCCAAAAAATAAGTGGTCTTTGAGACTTTCAGGCAATATACCAAAATTGGAATCAAATATTTTTGAAATCCATATAGTAAAAATGTTTGTCCTAAACTTAACAAATTATTTTAGTATGGTTGCTAGGTAGAATTCCAAAACATAAGTTGACTTTCAGGAAATTTACCATAATCGGAATCGTATTTTTAGAATTCTAAATATTCAAAATTTCATTTTCTAAAAAAAAAAATGCTAATATACATAGTTATATGCTCAAATTTAAAAAAATATGAGTCTTTGACATTTTCAGGAAATTTACCAAGGTTGGAACCGGAATCATAATTCTAAAAGCATGTTGCAAATCTACAGACTATATGCAACAATTCTGCATAAAGATTTTATCCCTTAATCCAAAAATGTAGGAGGAGTTTGTGTCACATGCCACATGCGTCAAAATCCACAACTTTGAGCCTTTGTCAAAATCAACATCTTGGGGCCTCAGGTTTGCACCATGATAAAGATAAAAAAAATCCGAAAGCTTACTGCGCACCTATAGACTATACGCAACAATTCTACAACAAAATTAAATCCATAAATGTAGGGGGAGTTTGTGTCACATGCCACATGTGTAAAAATTGTCATCTTTAGGCGTCTTGTTTGTACCACGAGATTATTGCCCATCTACAGACAATATGCAACAATTCTACAACAAAATTAAATCCCTAAATAAAAAAATGTAGGAGGAGTGTGTGTCACAAGAAAAGTGTGACGGACGGACAGACGGAGGGTATAACATTATCCCCGAACTTTCTTGTGAAATGAAAGGAAATTAAATTTTATGCAAAATTGTTTTTTAGTTTTTTTTTAGGAGATTTTTGTATACGTCTTCGAAAAGACAAACTTGAGATGACTGGCCTGTTTCAATGCGAGACTAATACAGTAGAAGACTTGCTGCAGTTTTGGACAAAGCATGCAGATCCCCTCAGGTAAATTTCATTTCAAAAATTGCCCGTTCCAAGTCGGCAATATGACGGCTTGCCAGAAATATTCTGTGTCGGATTGTGTTTCCCTGATTCAGTCGAATGTTATACGGATTTTCCTTACTGGTCTCTTCCTTTGATCGATTCGGGCTTTTGTTGTCGCTTTTATTCAAGACCTTTAAACCTGTACTATGTACAAAGAATGAACCTAAAAAATAGTATCTGTAATTGATTTCCAGTTCATTCTAATAATTTTGACATATTTTCTGATCATGGTACTGAATGTATTATCACGCATTTTTAGTTTTCCTGAACGCAGTTCAGATATCCTTGGCGTTCGCTTCTAAGTCATGGCATGTTCATGTCCTAATTTGGGTTTATATCTTGGGAACTATGAAGGGTTCGGTCATCTTGGGTTGACTCGAAGCCTCCAGGAGTCTCTTGACAAATGTTTTGCGCTTGATTGGCTTACATTTAAGGTAGATGGGTAGTCCAAAATTTTTTTCCATAGATTTTCTTTATTTTCTCAGGAAAGTTTCCTTATTATATTAGCATTGAAATAAAAAAATAAAAAAGGGGGGTCACCGTGCTTGTTTTTAAAATAACTGATATGAAAATAATCAAATATTTCTAATGAATATATAGGAAAACACAGGTATATTGTTGATTTCTTTAAAACTATTCCATAGATTTTTTTCTACTTTATTCATGTGTTAGCCCTTTGAACATACTTTCAAAAAATATAAAGAAAAATGGGGGTCACCGACTTTGTTTTCCATAAAATTTATAAAATGTGAATTTTCATAGTGATATCTATGTAAAATATTTTTATCAGATTATCTCCCTTTTTCAAATATCTTGTTCCAACTTATTTAATTATCAAGTTACTATGCCTCGTCTTATTAGAAAAAGATATGTAAATCCAACTCCATGTAGGTCCTTTGCATATTGTGTTATGAATATAATATTGATTGATTTATTACAAATCAAAATATTTGCATATTTAAAAAGCAGATAATACCACAACAACATAAATAACGAATTCAAAATGGCGGAAGACTACCGATCTACCTTAATTTGAGGTCCAAGCTCATATCTCGTGTAACATTAAGTGTGCATGCATCTTTTGGGATAGGTCAGCATCCAGACAAAACTAGGTCAGTTTGAAGTACAGTTCCAGCATGAATGACTTATATTCAAGGTTATGTCCAAGTTAATATCTCAGTAACTGGACATTGTAGGATCATGTAAGGGGCAAATCACAAAAAAAATAATTGTTTTTATTTTTAGTCCAATTTTGATGCAGTTTTTCTAATGAAAATTTAATATGGCACTCAACAATCAAATTTGTGATAACTCATTTCCTTTACGTGCTATAAGGGGCCAAAATCTAAATGTGCAGATTACCTTAATTTTTATACCCCCGCTTGAAATGTGGGGGATATATAGTGATGGTGGTGTCCGTCCGTCCTTCCGTCTGTCCGTAACACCTAAGGGTACCCATCTCTTATAAGCTACTCCTCCTGGACCACTGAATAGATTTTCATGAAACTTTAACACAGTCTTAATGACATAATGTAGATGTGCGCTCCTATTTCACAATTTGGTTTGATTGATTTTTGGGGTTTCCCATAGAAAAACATGGACTTAGCCATTACGTTAGAAGTGGGTACCCATCTCTTCTCCGCCACTCCTGAATAGATTTTCATGAAACTTTAACAGTCTTAATGACATAATGTAGATGTGCATCTCCTATTTCAGAATTTGATTTATATTGATTTTTGGGGTTTCCCATATCAAAACATGGACTTAGCCATTACGTTACAAGTGGGTACCCATAATGTAGGTGTGCATCTCCTATTTCAGAGTTTGATTTGATTGATTTCTGGGGTTTCCCATAGCAAAACATGGACTTAGCCATTACGTTACAAATGGGTAACCATCACTTATCTTCTTCAACTCCTCCGGAACCACTGAATAGATTTTCATGAAACACAGTCTTTATGACATAATGTAGATATGCACCTCCTATTTCAGATATTGATTCGATTGATTTTGAATTTCTGGAATCAAATGGGGATGCGGGGGTATTAATTAGTGATCTTTGCTCAGTTTTCTAGTTTATCCGATTTTCATGGAATTCATTTCTTTGGATTCCTCTTGTTGTAAGCTTACAATAGTATGTCCACAGATTTTATGTGGCTCTTACCGTTTCTATGCTATGAACGGTCAATGGAGTGAAATCCCATCATTTACTTCAAATCCTTATCAAAACATGATGTGTTAGGATAATGGCATTCAAATTTTTGTTTAAAAAGTCATATTTTTCATACAAATGCAATCTGAGTACAGTTTATGTACCAAATATTTTCAAAATTGCACAAGATTTCCAGTCCATATAACATTTCTGTAAGGAGAAATTTATAAATAATGACATCTTTTATCCATTACATGTACATTCTACCATTACTACATATCAGCAGAAAGTCAGATGGCATGTTGGTTTACCTCTATTTGTCCAGCTATATGTAATTCATTTCTGAAAATTTATCTTGTAGAGAAGATGATGCAGATGATAAAACAAGCAATGCATCAGCAGATCTATTTGAAGATAATGAAGACAGATTATGTATTGATGACATTGAACCTTCTATAGAGAGAACTAAGGCTGACAACTTATCCGGAATCGAAAGAAGCCACATTGTTGATACTATCAGTAAAAAAGAAAGTGGCCTTCAGAAAGCTGAACATTTTCAATCTTCATGACTCCCCATTAAGCCTGATGGTCTTAATGAAAAGCATTCAAAAACTTATAAGTAAAACACAGAACGAGAAAAAAATTTTTGATAAGAAATAGATTCTGAAGAATAAATTTGATTGGTTGATTACAGATACAAATTCAAATAACAATTTTTTGTGGGTTTATGTATTTGAGAAAAATTGTTACAGCGTCTGACTGATTGCACATCTTTCTCAGTCGATATGTGTCTGAAGAAGGGTCGCGGAAACCTGTAATATAACACAATTTTGGACATATTTTTTCATCTTTAGTGTTGATATAGTTACTTTATTTGTTTTATATATGATCTTTCTTGTTATTGCATTAATCTCCGGTTTCTATCGTTGATTAATCCAACACTCATTAAACACGGTTGTTATTGCCGTTATCTTTAATCTTATATTCAACAAAACAATCATTTTATTGTACGAATGTACGTTGTTAAAACATCAGAAATTCAGGAGGCATTTGCAAATGGGTCACAGAAAATTACATTATGATCAAATTAATTGCAAAAAAGCATGTGCTTCATCACAGCCATTCACATATTTTCATGAAATTAAAGGATGAAAACCGACAAACCAAAATAAAAAAAAACAAAACAGATTTGTGTATTGTTCTTTGTTAGTGTATAAGATGCAGTTTTCTAATTTCAGAAGAAAGAAATTGACAGCAAAAGTAACATAAGATTTCTTGAAACAAATTTGTCTAACAGATGTTACAAGTTGTATAGCAAAATATGTAAACACCAAACAAGAAATGTTCCAACAAAAAAGTTTGAAAGCTTGAAAGGGATAGATGAGTGTGACATATTTGAAAACTTGAAAAAACTATCGGACAGCAATTTAGACAAAGAGTCCTGGTATGATTTTTTTATAAACTGCCAAGAGAGGCAAAAGAAACCAAAAAAGGTTATTACTAACTGTATCGTGTTCTTTTTTGATAGAATACGGTACAATGAAATACTAGTAATATATATACCAAGACAGAGTTTTTATGCCCCAGTTAATCCAATGAAAGAATATTTCGACCACTCTGTTGGTTTTCCATTTTACTAACTTTCAAAACTGCACACTAATCTGGGTCAGCATCCTATATAGGTTCTAAACTTTGTGTGGTTTTGACATTTTATTTATTTTGATGTTATTTTATCAAATAAGAGAGAAATACATAAACAGAAAAGTATCGGTAAATTAATGGGGTTGCTGACATGTTACATACTGCTTTAATTAAAGAACCTTAGTGAGCAAGCTCACATACCCCACGCCCCTACATAATCATAAATCCTGCATTATTGAAGTCCAAAAGTACCCTATAAGCAATATCATACAAAAAATTAAAAGGTTCATTAATGTGTAATTTTGTCAAGAATGATCAAAAATCAAAATCCAAGTAGCATGTACATCTTTGATATAAGCACAATAATTCTGCACAAGATAATTGACTGAAGGGGTTTCAGAGGAGTTGCTGTGACAAGATGTTACTTTGGTGTTAGCTGAAAACAGTAAGTCCAATAACTCCTATCAATATGGCAGTATAATACATCATGACCAACAATCCTACCAAATATGAAAGCAATCATACCTGCTAACCTCCAAAAGTACTGTGGTGGGTTATGACCCAATATTGTGCATTCAGATGTTGGGTCATAGCGCGTGACGGCATAAATTCATAGTTAAACTGCTTCAGACAATTAAAAGTAAATACCGAACATATGCATTGCAAACAGATTTTGGCAATTCATGCAATTCTCATCAATAACTGAGACTTGTGTTATATTGCTATGTTCTATAGTGTATTTGAACATACTGAACAGTAATTCTCAGATCTGATATCGTTTCATTGGAATTTCATTCACATAATGTGCTGAGGATGATAATCTGTTACAAAGGAAATATGTAATTCCATTACAAATTGATTAAACAGCTATAATCATTTATTTCTAACTTCATGAAAATAAAATCTGTGGAGAAAATATCCAAGATACTATTTAAGACAAAAACTTAAATGTTTTTAAAGATATTTTAATGATTTGGGGTATTTAATAGTGTCAACATCAAAATCGTAAAGCCATTTTTTATAAAATGGAAAATTATTCAAGGGAGAGAATTAGCGATATTTATAATCATTTTAGAGCAGAAAAGATTGTGTAGATTCTTTGTTATCATTGCCAGTGCTTACTGATTACTATATAAACAACACCTGTCCTAATTATTGCCCCAATCACACAGTCTAATTAACTTGTTTACCTGTCAGAATGCTTCTTCAGTTGATTGACACAATTCAATAAATGGACATGCACGACAATTTCACCTGATCAATTTTGCCGGTGAAAACGGAGATCCACGGCAGGTAATGCTTACTGGCGGGTGAAGGGACGTTTTTGCGGGTGTGGCCCTCCAAAAGCGGGTCAGGCAGGTCACTTCATAGGTATGAAGCAATCCATTAAGCGGTTTCAGAGGAGTTGCAGTGACAAGATGATACTTTGGCGTTTTAGCTGAAAATAGTCCAAGTCAAATAACTCCCATAAAAATAATCCGATCAATAAGGCAGTATAGTATGCACATCTACACATCATGATTAATAATCCTACAAAATATGAAAGCAATCAATTAGGCATTTTCAGAGGAGTTGCAGTGACAAGATGATATTTTGGTATTTTAGCTAAAAATAGACTAAGCCCCATAACTCCTACAAAAATTATCCATTCAACATGGCGGTATAATATGCACATCTACACATCATGGCCACAATCCTATCAAATATGAAAGCAATCCATCAAGCGGTTACAGAGGAGCTGCAGTGACAACAGGACGGACAGACGGACGGACTAGTCAAAAACATTATACCCTCCGCAACTTCGTTGATTTCATTTATTTTTATAATCCCCCAAACTAACCTCATTATTACACCTAAAATCATAAACTTTTTATCAGAGTCGAAACCTTAATGAATCATCTCTGTATTGTTGAAATAAAGTATTAATGTGAAAAATAATTCATACAATACTATCAATATTGCTTTTCCTTTTTTTTGTGAATGGACACACTTCAACTCAGGAAATAAGTTTCTTAAAACTTCCATCACCCCTATCTGTAATGGTTTGTTCTTGGAATGTTTTGTCAATATGTCAAATTCCGGAGGTTAAATAAAAAAATGTAAACAATTCCATCATGGAGCCCTTATCTGTTAATATTGAAAACAATATCCTACCACAAAAACGAAATATACGAAGTACAAAGTTGAACGCGTAAAAAAGAGAAATGATGCAAGAAAGAAAAAAAAACAATTGAGGGGGAAATAAATTTTTCAGCAGAATCTACAGAAGAAAGAAATTAAATATATCATGTACTGTTATTGCTTAATTCTAATGCAACATTTATATAACGAAGGTTTTGATTGGTCAAAACTGACCGACAATTTCACCATCTACACACCTGGGACAAAGTAGGTTTCCTGCTTATTCTGGTTCCTAATATTGTATCAAATTCATGAAATACAAATTTAGTATATCAGATGGCAAGTGAAATAAAAAGGCTATGGGTGGTGGAAACCAAAATATGACCAAAAATAAAGACTTTCTTATTGAAGTGATGACATTTTACATAAAAAAACAATATCTCACAACAACTGGAAGATAATATGGATTCTGAGGAAAACATTCCATTTTTAGATTGTTCCTTCTCTGCATGTAATGAAGAAAGTGCTTGTCAAAATTTATTTATTACTGCTGAAAATTCAGTGTAGCATCTATTCGAGAGAGTTACTAACCAAAGAAAAATTTGTAAAAGTCAACTGAATTTGAAATCAGCTGATTTAAAAGGGCATGTTGGAGTTTGCAAACTCCACTGTGATGACAAACATTAACTCCTGTGGTGTAGCTCTCTGTACATAGGAGACAAATTTCTGTGTTATTTAAGATTGGCACATGGGTTTTATGTTTCTGGAATACTACCAAACCAGTATTTGCGATTTTGTCAGGCATCAAATATTGGTACTATCGATGAAACGACTCGGAATAGAATCTTTCTGAATTACTTACCTGTTGTTTCTGAACTTGTTCATGATTCATGTGAAACGGCCCTTCTGGAGGAAATTGCCTCTTACGAGGAACTTCATGAAAGGATAGACATTGTAACAGACGCAAGACATGGAACTAGAAAAAATTCCATGTTCACCGATGTTGTTTGTCTTGGGGCAAGAACACATAAATGTCTGCGCGTTGAAACTGTCTCTTAAGTTGACTGTCCAAGTACGCAAAATCATTAATTGATTTGCACTGAAGAATTTACGGATATTTCAATAATCATAAGGAGGAATATGATGTTAAAATCCGTATGGATTGCAATGACCGAAATACTAGTATGAATAAATGTATTCGTAGTAAAGCTGAATCCACTAATGATGCATGGCACGCTACGAAAAACATTGCCATAGAAATCAAAACTGTTTGTACCAGTCCGAGATATAAAGAGGGAAAGACACGGTACCCTTAGCTATCCATCTTCGCTAGCCAAGGCTTACGATCCGCTCTTTCCTCTTCACCCTTGGCAGAGCAAGCCACATTTTTGAAGACACAAGTCTAAGATCATGTCCCTTTGAAGTAAAATTTTCAGTATGATTTCTTGTAAAAATTGAAGATCTTTTATGATATCTAATAATGTCAAAATTATTAAAAAAAAAAATAATTCAAGGAAAATGAACACTCAAAAATAAAGAAACATTACAAATCCTTGGAATTTTGCAAAATTGAAAAAATCAATTAACACTATTTTAAATTTTATTTTCATGTATATATTAAAAATAAGAATTTCTGTAATCTGATTGGATGCAGCCAATCAATTCTGTTCGTTTGAGGCTCAAAATGTGGCTTGGTCTACCAAGGGTGAAGAGGAGAGGAGCAGATCGTAACCCTTGGCTAGCGAAGATGTTAGCTATCAGACAAACCAGCAAGCATTAAGACATCTTTATTGGGCAATGAAAAACTGTAACAAGGATCCAATCAAATTTAAACTTAATCTGTTGAATATAGTGGAACATTATAAAAATTAAAGAACCTTAGTGAGCAAGCTCACATACCCCACGCCCCCACATTTAGGATAATCCTGCATTATCTCAAAATTATCAAAAAATTGAAATCCAAGTAGTTTGCACATCTCTTACAGATGAAGAATCATCCTATAAAATATCTTAAAACCTGTAGCAGGATTTATCCGGGCAAAATGAGTACCCTGTAAACTTCCTATCTTATAAACTGTAGGAGGAGTTATCCGGACAAATAATGTACCCTATATGCAATATAATGCATAAAAATTACAATACTCTAAACTACATCTGATTCATTGGGAAAAAGAAAGTGTATTGTTTAATAAATTATACCTAGTGCCATGTTTACCTAACATTATTCTACAACCCGTAATCAAAATTATATACATTTACATGGAACAACAAAAATGTTTTACCTGTATGATAGTCAATGGTCTCATGCACTTAGAACAACAACAACATTTTACTTGCAATTCGTTAGCCGCATAATCCGGTCGTTAAGTTTCCAGAGGCGTTTACCCCTCATAGCTGGTATCCGTATTCCAGCAGTAACGTTTACGTGATCACCCGTATTTACAAAAGTGAGAGAAACTAACTCTTTTTGATGTGAATAACTCCTCTACGTATGACAAAGCAAATGAAATGATGGCCTTAATGAACATACATGTGTTTCTCTTTATATTCTGATGACATTAACAAATTTATCATTTCATCTGTGGAGTTCATCTCGTAATTTTTTTCTCTACTTCAATGCGCGGTCCCGGCTGAAGAATAGGCCCGCAGCATCCTCTGAGCTTGGAGTATGAGCCATCCTAACAGAGGACCCCGAGGGAACCCCGGGATATAGAAATAGGATCCAGTATCTCCGGCTTGCGGGGTGTGACCCCTCCTAAACGGAGGCTGACCCCGAGGGTCCCGGGATATAGAAATAGTACCCATTCCGTGGTTGTGCGGGATTAATAAATACACAACCCATCTTTCGGATGGGATGTAAACTCAGGTCCACGTGTCGGAAGAAATGCCACGCTTCCTGCACGTTAAAGAACCCTTGTAGCAAGCTCTTTTTGGGGTGGTCCGTAGGTGATCGGCTACAAGGCTAAATTCCCCGCCCTTGACGATTTCACCCTACTTTTCCAGTGGCAGTCAGAATTTCCCGTCCCATGGCCACTTCCATACCCCAAAGTGATTATTTATCAACAAACTTGTTCTCGTCTTGATATAGCTGAAATATTGCTGAGTAGACGTTAAACAATATTCAATCAATCAATCTCTACTTCAATGGATTGATTGATCAGAGTTACATGTCTAGTGAGCAATATCTCAGGTGGTTTGAACAGAGGCCTACATCATTCATTTTTGAACTTCAAAGAATGTTTATCTATGGGTAGCTCTTCTGTAACACTGATTGCCCAATTTCGGAAATAAATCTGATTTATTTCATGGCTTATGAATAAACCGTATATTTGCAGTGTGAATCCGTAGTGCGTATTTTTACTTGAAAATCCGTAGAAAATACGAAAAATCCGTAGTGGTCAACACCTCTGAGTTTTACTCGCTACGATCGCTACATTAACGCCTGAATGCATACATTGTCAAAACGTGTCACACAGGAAATCGATTAAGCGCAATGCATCTTGGGTATGGAGTAAATGAACACGAGACAATAACTCATATGTTAACTCCAACTGCAATAATTTTAATGAGCTGTTCAATAATTCGACACATTTTTTTTTCGTACTATCACTGCACTATCATCACAAAATAAAGTAATTATTCCTTCTCCGAGTATATTTGTGCTTTGTAGTGTGGACGGCATCTCTATATTTTTTATAAACACAACTCTGAAAGACCGCTCGTTTATGGTAATGTTCTTCTTTTTCCTTATACCATATGATTTTTTTTAGGGACCAGCGTACTGGATGAACTGGGTTCAAATTTTGGAATTACTGGTGTACTTGGCGAAGACGGTAAAGATGGTGCAGATTGTTTATCAACCCCCAAATTTACATTTATTGGTGCTCTCGAACTGAACACTTGGGACACACTGCTAGCAAGGCCACCACTTAAAATATTCCTCGCCTGTCCTAAACTCTCACACACCACTACATACATCCGGTCTCCCCAACCACTATTTGGTGGACATGAACTTTCACTGGTTGAAGATAGGGTCTTCAACAATCCATATTCCTTATACTTTATGCCTATTGCTCCAGGAAACTGGGATCGTATGTGGAATGTTGTAGTTTCCCTTGGGATAATGGCAGCATGAACATCTCCACCAAATTCTGTATATCCCACTCTTACAGAAGCCATAATTAAAATCGCCTAAGCCCCCACCCGCTCCTCGAAACAGATGGTCGTCCCCTGAGTGTGACCAACAGGACAGTGCTTTATCTCCATCCAAACTCCTATGATCATTGACTTTGAGATACTTTTTCTTCCGTGCTATCTGAATATTGTCCGAAGTCCTTGTTTTAAGATGTTTCGATATTGCCATGAGGGACCGACCATTTAAACTGAAAAAAGGGGGGGGTATGTTTTTTTTTCTGGATAGAAATTTTTTTTGCGCTTCGCGCAGAACAATTAATTTTTTTCAGATGTGTCAACAAAATATTTTTTTTCAAAATTAACATTTTTGGGGGCAGAAAGCCTCCGTCAGAATTTTTTTTTTCATCATTTTGGCAGCCAAAATATTTTCTTCACATTAAATCGGCTCCAGATTATTTAAAAAAAAAAAACATAGCCCCCCCCCTTTCAAGTTAAATGGTCGGTCCCTTATCTTTGGATTATTCTTTCGTTTCTCATTAACTTAACCCACCTATTTTTCCTGGCAGACGACATTTTCTCCGGATTTTTTTAATCCTTTCCGATACGAAAAGATTTTGAAATTATTTTATCGCTTCCTCTTTTCAGGTATTTTATTGCCAAAATCAGAAAATAGGTAAGTTTATACGTTTTTTAATATACATGCCATGATATATGCCAACATATATAAAAGGTATTATGTTTTAAGCTGTTGACATTCCTCAGCGATTTTTGGCCCCGAAAGAACAACAATTTCAATCGGGCAGTGCCTGCGAGGTAAGTTCCAAGTTTGCCAAGACGCCCTTGAACTGAATTGTCCAAAAAAAAAAAAAAAAANAGATTTTTCCCCTGTTTCTATGTAATGACATTTTGATATTTAAGTGAGAATCAATGAAAGTGTCTCTTTGTCATAGGCACAGGTAGTAGATAGGGAAGATTGGTGCCTAGCCCTGTCTGTCTTGTACATGTACCTGTGTATGATAATTGTTCTGCAGGGTGGATAAAAGGCACTGGAATTTCAACTAAAATAGCGGAAACAACTCTGGGTTCCAGTCACCGTTTTAATAATGGCACCAACCCTAGGTTGGGAAGTTTCACTGATTTTCTAGCTAACAAGTTAATGTAGAACTCTGCCAATTTTAGAATGTCAACATTGTGCCGTGGCACGTTCCACTTTGTCTATGACGCCTATATCCTTGAACTGAATTGTCAAAAACTGAACACAACACACTGTTTCACTGCTATTTTCAATTTCATGATATATCCTGCATTTCAATCTGATGACATTTATTTTTTTAAATGTACAAGTGAGACTCGGAGGAAAGATGTTCTTTGTCATATGCAAATTAGGGGTGTAAACAACAGAGGAAAGTGTAATTTGTTGCATCATACATTCTTGTACCTGGGCACTATAATCATCCCTTTTTTTTGTTCTGCAGAGGTGGCCCAGTGATTTAGGCACATGACTAACAACCACAAAGGCAAACACAAATGTCGTTTTAAATCCTGCAT
>MJUU01030226.1:2179-16290 GCA_002080025.1 Modiolus philippinarum
GTTGTTATTTTCGATCATTTTTCCTGATATTAATTGACGACAATTATATTAAAATGACGTATATAATTGTCAATTAAGAAATGTTCACTTTACAACTTTTTTGTTCAATAAAAGTGGCAAAGGCTGCAATAACCGCTTTGCCTGTGATTAGACATGTATTCTTTTTTTTCATCTGGCTTCAGTCATCTATGCCAGATGAGCTTTTTGCGTCTGCCCGTCCGTCGCAAACTTTTCATTCAAAAATCTGCCCTGAAACCACTGGACCATTTGGAATCAAGCTTGGTCACAAAAGGCCTTGGGTGGTCCCCTTAAAAATTGTAACCAGCAGGTCATTATCTCATCCAAGGTGGGTACTAGCGGGGAACATAGTTTTAACATTGGACTGTATGGAAAACACATTCAAAATTCTTCTCAGAAACCACCAGACCAATTATAATCAAACATAGTCACAATAGTCCTTAGATGGTCCCTTAAAAAGTTATCAGCAGTCTATGTAACGTCAGAGATGGCCTCCAGCGGGGAACATAGTTTTAAGATTGGACCATTTGGAAAATATATGAACATAGTTTTAAGATTGGACCATTTGGAAAATATATTTAATCATCTTCTTCTCAGAATCCAATCAGAACTAAACTAAGTCGAAATGGTCCTAAGGTGGTCTTGTCCAAACAGATATTTTGCAGTTCCATACCACATCGAAGATAGCTGCCAACAGAGAACACTCTACGGTTGGTTAAACCATGGAGGTACCTCTATGGTTAAACGTTATAAAATTCAAGTGGCACATCATAAAAAAACTCAACACGGGGCCTAACCTCTACGCAATATTGTCTATGGATGAGACACGGACAATTTCGTATTAGGCTCGGGGCGTCTAAACACAATGTAAACAAGAACGGAAAGACCGGAAAAGGTAAGAAAAACTATAGTTTCCTCTACAAATGCAATAAAAGTAACACGCTCATTCGGAGAAATGTCCTTTTATTGATTCAAAGACATTTTCAAAATAGTAAAACTGCTTGCCAATATTTTGTTTACTTTGCATAATGAATGTAAATCGCGAACACGTACAGTTTCCCGAAGTCAATTTAATGACCTAAAATATTATACAATTATAGCATGTGTACGAGGTCGATATGATGTTATATCGACCTGAGAAATGCATATCGACCGAGGATGAAATCCGAGGTCGATATGCTTTTCTAGGTCGATATAACATAATATCGACCTCTAACACATGCTGTAATTGTTATATTATTAATTCACAAAAAAGAACTAAAAAGACTTAAAATAAAGAAAGCCTATATTTCACAAATGCATATACAGTTGTATAAACCTTTAAGGATATATTATTGAGTTTGATCTTTAAATCCTATAAATTTCACACAAAAGAAAAAAGATTTTATTTTATTTAAGTAAAATTTCATTTCATCTGATTATAAAATACTTCTATGTTAGTTACGTGCGATATAGCCATGCAATATCACTTTATACAGGGAGTCATGTGACCACTTCTCCGCCAATTAAATTTCTCAAACGATATCAAATTAATAATATATATAAAATAACAATTTTATACGTCTTATAGTCATATCGAAATGGTATTCAAATATATTTGTAAATGTATTTTGGTTTATACCATAAATAGTCTATGCTCAATGTTTTTGGAGCACAAGTAAAAAATGTGTTGATGCGTCCTAGTACAAGCCAGTAAATTAAAGGATGCATACTGTTATCCTTTCAGATAATGGGATAACAACAGGAAAATTCGGAACTGTTTAATCATTGCATTTTTACAGTGCACCTTTGTATCAAATTTTAGTTTGATTTAATGCATTGATGAGTAAAAGCTTCTAGATCATTGGTCCAAACCCGAATTAAAACTACTTCCATTTTGAGGAGACCTGATGTAGCTGAAACTTTGTCCGCCATTCATGACATGTAAGCTCATAAAGCTCCTAATAACACCATTTTTATATGCAAAATATTGCAAGCTGTCCCAGTAAAGAGTTGGGGATCGATTCATCTGCAGGTTATCTCGCGCATACTGTAACGACACTGTCAAAGAGGAGGTCATTGCCAATCAAAAGTCAGTTATTAGTTCCTTTGGTATGTCAGTTAGTGGGGTATCTTATGATGTTCTCTGCTTGCATTTAGAGCATTTTATTGCATGTTCAGCAATATGTACTTCCATACCATGAAAGCTTATTTGGGTCACATTATGTGGTTCCACATAAAAAAAAATCAACACAAATCGTGGCCACGAGATACAAATCGTTCCCACGATTTGACAAACTGTAGCCACGAATAAACAAATTGTTCCCTCGATTTGACGATTCGTGGCCACGAAAAACAAACTGTGGCCACGAATTAACAAATCGTGGCCACGAGAAACAAATCGTTACCACGATTTAACAATTCATGGCCAAGAGATACAATTCGTTCCCACGAATTATCAAATCGTTCCCACGAATTAACAAATCGTGGCCATTGGCTCTGTGGGTAATTTGTTCTCTTTTACCTTTAACACTCCACGGGAGAGTCGATTTTATCGCGAGTGATGCTCAGTTTCGGATACTCAGGTATATTGAAATTACGGTTACTCTTTATTTAATATAATTTACGTTAATACATTAAAAAATATATCGGAGGTCCCTGTGTGACTTGTCCAAGGCGGGCAGAAAATGACTCTTCATCACGTTTTCCTCAATTCTTCACGGTGTTTTTTATCTCTTTGTTATGGTCTTTTTAGTTTTTTTATTTGATATGCACTGAAGCGACAAAAGTTTGCAAATATCGTCATCTGCAGCAACTTGCAGTTTATTCGTTTTTCGTTACTTATTCATCAGAACAATCATGTATAAATATATTTATACCTCCATGACCAGAATAAGAAAAAGAAGGGAAACGGGGAATGTGTCAAAGAGACAACGACCCTAAGGGGAGCAATAACAACTCAAAGCCACCATAAGATCTTCAATGAACGGTGAGGAAACCCCACACCCAACGGTAGGTCGGAGTTGGCCCCTAAATAAAAGAGTAATCAAGTTCAGCGAAATAAGCATCTTCCTAGACTCCGATAGACATAAAGTGAACTAACTAGAAAACAGACAAGACACACAAAGGCTTAATAAATTTCCTGACTTAGGACAGGCGCAAACCTGCTGCGGCGGGGTTAAACTAGTTTTATTGGGCCCAAACCTTCCCCCTATAGCCAATGTGATTAATAAAAAAACGATCGTAACAACAGTAAAATTCAGTTGGCAACAGGACTGAGTCAACTGTGGAAAATAAGGACATATCAATATACATTCTTGATCAGAATTAAAAATATGAAAAGAGAAGTTGGATCCGCAATCAAAAATGCATATATCTTTAGAACATTTTGACTGCAGGCGACATACAGTCTCTAAAGCCTTATTTTGTAGAACTTTTATCTACATAATGATACATGGTCATTTTAGAAATTACTATGTTAATACTTCATTTAAACACGTACAAAATTTAAGGCAACAGTGTGAATTTTTTTAGTCATAGAAGAAATTCATAGGGTGCTGAACGCCCGGGCTGAACGTACTGTAAGGATAATGATTTGTATTCCTTTATTAACGTTACTTGCCATGATAATCCATAATTTTTGGACATACGCTTAACAGTGTACGAGAAAGCCGTGCAAGGTAAAAAGCATCCGGAAAAATTAAAAGCGCCCTGAAAAAAAAATTTCGTTTATTAAAGTTTTATTTTTATGATTCCGTGAATATATTGCACTCAAATGCCGCATCTTTCTTACATTTTGTTTCAAACATTTTAACTAAAATTTAATTTTTTCTGGTCGTTTTTTTCCCCCGGTTTTTTTACATTACCGGGCGCTTCCGATTGCTCTTTTGAATGACCACGCTTTTCAGGAAGACCGGTAAAGAGACTGACATATACATATTATTCGTTTTTACCTCATATTTAGGAGTTAGATAACAATTTATGACATGCATAAAGCTGACTGTCGATAATTGCCTCCACCTGTCGATAATTGCCTCCCGAGAAAAACATTTTAAATTCCTACACTTTTCTCGCAACCTTAAAGAGTCCAGCCCCGATCTGGCATAAAAATAAAGTAGACGTCCTCTTTGTGTGTTTCCCGGTATAAAATTTAGCCAGGTAATAAACTTCATTTGAAAAATAAACCATTCACTCTTATACTGTCGATAACTGCCGACTTTGCTCTAGTTGGACAAATATGGCAGGGAACAATTTGCACTTGAGTACCCACTAGGTCGTTAGCTTATCATACAATTCTACAGACTGTTGTATACAGAACGACAAAGATATTTTACCTTGAAGTACCAGCAGGACAAAGACCCCAATTAAATACACTGTATGTCTATCCTACAACTTTTCCAAATACAGTGTCAAAATATTTTCTTGCAAGCATATTTTAGGCCTAAAATTTCTTTATACACATTTAATAACATCCGGTCCAGGTAAAACCTGGAAAGCATGACATATGATGATCGGTATTTTACTCTTACATTTGGAGTTAAATCACAGAGGGGTCAGAATTTGGAACTAATATGTGAATTCATGGCAAATTACACCCCTCCAAAGAACAATGAAAAAGATAGCTGAACATACAAATGACTTGAATAAAGCAGATATGAAAGAAAAAAAATAAACTGGTGAAGAAAGTAAATGCAGACAGAGAGAATGATCCAAATGTTTTTAACATAGCAGTCGACGGCCGTTATAATACAGCAACTATTGCAAGTCGAAAAAAAGCCTGGACAGAATGCATCTCAACTAATTGGCATTGCTGTGGAAACAGTAACGGACAAACAATACATTAGATCTATAGCATCATATTATCAAAACCAATTATGGTGGACTGGCGCATGGCTCAAGTGAAAGAGTTTTAAGGAAGAATGTCCTGGTGGACATAAAGGGTGCACGGCTTATATTTCTCAATTTTCACCCTTGTCAGAAGAAACAGTTGGTTATGAAATTGGTAAACAATTGATGATGTTTTAGTGAAATATTTAACGTAGTTAAGTTTTCAGTATATTCTAATATTCGACTAGTGAGTAACTGATACTTACTTCAATTGCAACAGGCAAACTGGAAAAGTATCATGTGTCTGGCAGACTTCCCTGCTCAAACAAGCATTTCCATTATTATTATTTATGTGCTTTGGCTCTAAAACAAGGTGCTCTGGACTGATGCATAGAAAGTTGTGGCACAGATGAGAGCAATCAAGTGTTGGGTCGGGATTTAAAATGTGGTGTGAAATCATAAAAGCAAAATCCGGATTAGTTGACGAGTAACTAGTAGTTGTAATTACATTATCAGACTTTCTGATGATTTGGATGGACGTGAATACTAGTTGTAACGAGTAGATCCAGATTCAATTACTCTGTAAGTTACATTTATTTGCCTTGTTCGTATCGCCAGTGGAATCTAAATCGGCGAATTCGTTTATTTTATCATCAAATCATTGTTAGTGCATACCAGCAGTTAAAGCAGCTGAAAACTTTTGATTAAAAATTGTTTAAATTTTGTGCAGCCATTTTGTATGTAATATAGCACAATATTTTTCAACCAGTATTTAGACCTGTACACAAAAAAGAATGCTTTGCACATTTAGGATGCCAGTCTTGATAGCAGTCAACAATAGCATAGGTCGCACAACTCAGTTTATTTCGTATGATTTCAATGTCATCTCCATATGCATACTTGACAAAAGCATTGCAAATGTACCATGACGTCTTTCAGCCTTATCGATAGCTTGTTTGTTTTGCATTTGTTTCCTTGATTTGACTGTATTAGCTTTAAGAACCCCACTCATGATTTTGTTTTTCTTAATAAAGGTTCGATGATTTTTCGAAACATGTCTTAGTGCCCAGCTGATGGGTTGGTTGTGTGTCTGTGACACCTTCATCATACAGTTCTTGTGCAGCTTGATATTTACCGCTGTCTGGGTCTGTTTTTAAAAACCCAACTTCCATGTCATTCAAAGTTTTTAAGTTCTTCAAGTAGTTGTTTCGCCCATGTTTTTTCATCGCCGATACTCTTCTCAAAAGGAATCGTTGCGGTGCATCTTTTTCCCAGGCACTGGTGGTCATTAGTTGGTTTTAGATTCTTATCTGTTGTGAACTACCAGTCCAATGATGTCATGCTGAGGTGTAATATTTTCTGCTTAACTGAAATTACTTTGGTGGCAGGTTGGAATGGTGTTTTGCCAACTCACGAATACAAGCTATTGTTATATAATTCTTCAGACATTTGGTTTATCTTTGTATTTTTTTATTTTTTTTTTTGATTTTCCCTTCTCAAATTCATGTCGCTCTTATTATTTTTTTCTATTTCAGGCATAATCTTTTTACACATATTTTGTATACCCCGATCGGACGGAAGATTGGTACTTAAGCACAGACGGATGTAGCCAGCGGCTGCAATTGGAAATTTACTTAGTCCAACTGCAAAACCTACATTACATTTAGCAGCTTTCCTACCAGGTTTCCCGGCACCTGAATCGGTTTTCAGGGGCTTCGGCTACAGAGCTGCCGGGCGCGTCCCAAGGTGGTGGATAGGGGAATGCCCAGTCTATGCGGGGTAGTCAGGTCATAATACGGAAAGCCTGACCGCGAACCATTGTAGCCAAACTGTGTGGAGAAAAGCCACGCTCCATGCAGTATAAAGACCCTTCTATATTTCTCTAAAGAGAGCAGACGCACTGGGTGTCGTATGGAAGGCTAAATTTCCTGCCCCTACCCATTTCTCCAATTTTCCAGTGGCAGTCAAAAGTCGTTGCCCAGGTTGTCCCTTCCACCTTTATTTCTTTCTTCTGATACTTTCAATTTTTTGAATTGATTAACTTGTTCTCGTCCTGATATAGCTGAAATATTGCTCATTGGACGTTAAACTCTAACTAATCAATCAATCGATTGATGTACATCCACCATATCGTCAGATTGTCTAACTACCAATACTCTTCATTTTTTTATAAATTGTGCAAGTAAATTACTATTTCAGCTATATTATATGTCTATTCTCAACAATTTTGCTAAAACATAATTATTAAGAATATTTAGGGCGAATAGGTATTAGGGCGAACGGACCCAGGGCGAAAGGGTATTAGGGCGAACGGACCCGGATTATTCAATAGTGGGTGGCATCTGAACCTGTCTTCGGACATGTCGGAGACTGAAGTTTCTTTTCCACTACCATCTTGTAGTATCGTGTACACTTTGAACAAACACTCTTAAATTCGTTCCTTCATTATTTTTAAGGTGAGGTCGAGGGTTGCTATGAACACAACAGGGGATAATTCCCAAAATAGCATGCAGGTGTTAGCACACCATTCGCTTTAGTGTCGGTATCAAAATTCGCCTATTTCTGACAAGCGACACTGAGCCGATTACTATCGTAAAATAACTAAATACCAAAGTTACTGCGAATTTAGGTTTTCATCTGCGCATTTCGACAACTTATATCTCTTCAGTGCATACAGAATCTAAATGTTTGGAAGACCATAGAGTCAAAGGTGTCTGATAGAGAACAAAAAACCAATATGATCCAAATTAAAAACCAATATGATCCAAATTAAAGCCAAAATCGGTTAAGGACAGAGCGTATGAGGGAGATATTCCTTCGTTTTCAACAAAATTAACAAAAATTTAGATTCTACAAGGTTCAAAATAGAATCGGCTTTCGGGTCAGTACCGAAGCACTGACTACTTGGCTTTTGAATACCTTCGGGGACTCACAGTCCACCAGCAGAGGCATCGACCCAGTGAAAAAAAATAACTACATACCGAAGTTACTGAGAATTTAGGTTCTGCATATGGGCATTTCGACAACTTATGTCTACTCATTGCAGATAAAATCTAAATGTTTGGAAGACCATAAAGTCAAAGGTGTCTAAAAACTGATAGAGAACAAATGACCAATATGATCTAAATTAAAGCCTAAGGACAGGGCTTTGCATGAGGGAGATACTCCTTAGTTTTCAACAAAATTTACAAAACTTTAGATATTGCAAGGTTCAAATAGAATCGGCTTTCGGGTCAGCACCGAAGCATCCTTGGTTGGTGAATAAAAGTGGTACTAGTAAAAGGGGGCTATGATTTTTTTCTTTGGTTTTGTTTTTGGAATTCAGGATTTATGCATTAAAACATACATTAAATATACTTGCATTTTTTTTCAATCTACACACAGCTTCAGTTATGTGTGAAATTGTGCATTTATTAAGTACAATTCAAAAATAATACGATTTCATATTCTTTGCTATTTACAGATCTGATATTATTTTAAATGGATAAGTATAAGGCCTTGTAATAAATAAAATGGATTTAAGACAAAGTTCGGTCTAAAAGTTGGACAATCGAAAATTTATTCCTGAACAATGCAAATTAAAGAACCTACTTTTTCGATGTTAATTATAACCATTCTTTTGAATTACATTTTCAGTTTTGTCAGTTTGATGAAAATTTGCACACGCCAATACTTCAGGTGGTACGGTAAGTAAGAATTCTGTACTACATTGCCCAATTGTTTACCTAACTCGTCTGAATTTACTAAAGCATGCGATTAAATGCAAATGTATGGTCCCGGTGTATGGTATACAAGAAAGCAAAACGTTTAAAAGCTTTTTTTTATATATTACACTTAAATATATGCCACGGTCTTCATCCTGTATAACATTAATTTTTCATGAGTCTTTAAATATTTAGTTCTTTTTACTGCAGAAAAGGGTTCAACTGGAGATACATCATTTATATTTTTGATATGTGATTGTTGTTTTTGGACCCTGATCAAATTAGGAAAGTAGCCACATACTGCAAAATCTTATTGTCAGCTATTGGAAAATAAATACTTCCGTGCTGCGTAAACCTGAATACAGGTTTTGCATCTTCTCATAGTAATGCCGCTACATTTTGGTTTATTCCATAGGATGGATTGTTATTTCTTACGACAAGCATTATGGCAGCCTTTTAAATAATATTTTTCATGATTTATGCAGAAATCGACAATTTCATCCCACGGCAGGGGTTGGTTAGAGTGGGGCAGGGACTGCTTGTGGTAAAGGCCGGAAATGGATATCTTGCCCCGACGTCAAAAATTTATACGATGTACTCACGGTGTTGCATATATGCCATATAACGATATTAAATCCCCAGAAACAACGGCAGTAGAATACCGAAGGTAAAAGGGATGTGGTAATTACAAAACTCAAAGTCATGTCCATAGGAAGGACACGAGACAACCACAAGGCACTGAAATGAAAAGACGACATTCAAATCTAAGGCACTAAAAATATGAAAGCCGGGAGTGACATTAGGTACTCTAGAAAGGTAAGCATGTCCTGCTCCACTGGCGGCTTGCTACGGGTTCTTTATTTGATTCCTATTGTATACCGGTCTAAATCATTTGCGGCATTGCTGTGATACATTGGATTATCTTTTCTTTGACATACATAATAATGATTTTGTTCTGCATGTACAGTGTTTGTTTTGTTAACAAAATATAATTATATCAACTGTTTGTGATAATCTTCTTTTTATGTGGCTGTGTCAGCATTGCAGCATTAAATTCTAACCCGTATTTTGCACTACAGGGTTAACCTAAGTCGAGTGCAAATCTATTAAGTACATTAGTTCTGTCTATTATTTGTAGTGCCTGGTATGATACTTAGCAGCGTTTAACTTTCTATGAAAGTTTGGAAACCGACGCGTGTCGGACTCCTTTAAGATTTGTATTCAGGAGCAAATTGATCCACTACTTTGAAAGAAATACAATCTAGGTCTGTTGTAATGCGTCTTATTTCAAAACCCTCCCTACAAAGTTTTTGAACTTTTTTCTTAATCCCCAATGCTTTCAGTCATTTTTAAATTTGTGTGCATTTACATATCTTAGTTTTAAGATTTCCATTACTTTGGCCCTTTTTAGAACTGCAGTTTATTTTTTGTTTCTAATTTTTTAACCATTTTTTAATTGTAATGTTTTCATCATCATTTCAATATTAATAATTCAATAATTAAAAGAGCGCCTTATCTTTAAAAAAATCAACTCTGCGCTGCTGGTTGAAATGGCACTTTGCCAACCCCAAGGTAAAGGATTGTTGTAAAATGAATCGCAATCGACGTGTAGTTAATTTTGGGGTTGATATCTCAGTTTATTTATTGCCGTACCCGGTACTTGAAATTGTTCTCAGGGACCCCTTCTAAAGAGCTACTTAGCACGTTCCCGGGTGGTAGATAAGGGAAGACCTTTCCATGCGAGGAAGACAGGTCGTAATAAGGAAACTCTGGACGCGAACAACTGTAGACGTTTTGTATGAAAAACGCCACTCTCCATGCTGTATAAAGAGCCTCGCATCTTCCACCCTTATTTCCTTTTTCTTTCACTAATAATTTGTCTTTTTAGCTGATTTTCCCCCGTCCTGATATAGCTGAGATATTGCTTACCGGACGTAAACGTAACAAATAAATCAATCAATCAATCGTATCATTTTGATATGCAGATGTAATCGATATAGCTGAGATATTGCTTACCGGACGTAAACGTAACAAATAAATCAATCAATCATATCATTTTGATATGCAGATGTAATCGTTTCATCAACCATTGTAACATTTTTGATGGACGATGCAGGAATATTGCTGCTAAGTAATACTTTATGTAACCCTATTAGATGTGACAAACCGACTTGCACACCATGATTTATTACTGCAGTTTTTTGGGCTTCTTTTGTTTGATTTAGTGTTGGATATAAGTAAAATGTGTTTGTAACATAAATACTTTTAACACAAAATAGAGCATCACGCCGCATAATTCCTAATTTCCATTTTTGTGTTGGCCCATAATTAATTTCGTAAACATTTGGAGTTCTCACTCAAATGTTGCCGAAAGCTCTGATTCCACATGTCACACATTTTTGGCGGTGAATTAATCTATTTGTGTCTTCCAACTGTACAAAAAAAAGCAAAACTTTATTGGTGAATTACTTACTTAAATATTTCTTTTTTTCATTAAAAGTTATAGAATGGGTAATAACGTACCTTTGATTACAAACCCTTGAAAAGTGCAATATTTGAAATAATTTAAAGATAACTTATTTCTTGTAAGAATAAAACTAAAGAGGGATCAATTCATTTTATTAAATTTAATCTATTAAAATTATTTTTAACACATATGCTACCATTTTTGAATACGTTTTTAGCTCACCTGGCTATATTCATAGAACCAAATTTAGTCACAATGGTCCTTAAATGGTTCCTTTCAAAAAAGGTATCCGACAGGTCCTAACCTTATTCAATATGGCCACCAGCGGGGGGAACATAGTTTAACATTGGACCCTATGGGAAACACATTCAAAGATCTTCTCAGAAACTGCTTGTCCAACTAGAACCAAACCTAGTCACAATGGTCCTTTGATGGTCCATTCTGAAAAAGGTATCCGACAGGTCCGTACTTCATCCAAGATGGCCGCCAGCGGGGAACATAGTTGAAAATTCGACCCTATGGGAAATCATATTCAAAGATCTTCTCCTCAGAAACTGCTAGTCCATTTAGAACCAAACTTAGTCACAATGGTCCTTTGATGGTCCATTCTGAAAAGGTATCTGACAGGTCCGTACCTCATCCAAGGTAGCCGTCAGCGGGGAACATAGTTGTGTCGCCTGCTGTAAGCAGAGTCGACACATAGGGATTACTATCCGTCGTCTTACGTCTTCGTCCTGCGTCGTCCCGACAGATTTTGAATCCACAACTTGTCGGATTCCTACCAAACTTTCCGGATATGTTGTTTAACTGGTGTAGTTGTGCAGCTGATACTTAGAATTTTGATTTTGCAGATTTTTAGAGGTTAACAGAGCCAAAATTGCTCATTTGTGAGTCTGTTGGTTTTGAATCCGCAACTCCTTCAAAGCTCCTAGTCAGATTCTAACAAAACTTTCAGGATAAGTTGTTCACCGGGTGTAGTTGTGCACCTGATACTTAAAATTTTGATTTTACAGATTTTAGAGGTTCACAGAGCCAAAATTGCTCATTTGATAATCTGGTTTGTTAATCCCCCATTCCATCACAACTATAAGTCAGATTCCAACCAAACTTGCAGGATATGTTGATCTCTTGATGTCGTTGTACATCTGATACTTAAAATTTTGATTTTGCAGTTTTAGAGGTTCACTGAGCCAGAATAGCTCATTTGTTAATTCTGTTTGTTTATGTGGAACTCCTTCAAAACTGTAAATCATATTCCAACCAGCCTTTCAGAATACATTGATTACTTGATATAGTTGCCCACCCGATATTTAAAATTTTGATTTTAGAGATTTAAGAGGTTAACAGAGCCAAAATAGCTCATTTGTTAATTGGGTTTTTAATCTTCGACTCCTTCATAACTGTCTGTCAGATTCCAGCCTAATTTTCAGTATATGTTGTATAACAGGTCTGGTTATGCACATTATACTTAGATTTTTTTTACGGATTCTAGAGGTTTGCCAAGCCACTAAGCTCATATGTTAAATCAGATTGTTAATCTGCAAGTCCTTAAAACTGTAATTCATATTGCAGAATATGTTTTTTTCCTAATCTAGACATGCACATTATAAGTAAAATTTTAATTTTTCATATTTTAGAGCTTCACTGGACCAAAAATGGCTCTTCTGTAGTGCAGGCGACACAAGTGTTCCATGGAACACCCATCAAGTTTTTTAACATTGGACCCAATGGGAAAACATATTTATATATCTTTTTCTCAGAAACTCCTAGTCCAATTACACAATGGCCCTTAGATAGTCCCTTCTGAAAAAAGCATGCGATAGGTCCTGACCGCATCCAAGATGGCCGCCAGCGGGGAACTTAGTTTTTACATTAGACCCTATTGGAAAACATACAGATGGGTCCAGACGCAACGTTCCAAAAAGTGCACTTAAAGTGAACTTGAAGTTCACTTTTCAAGTGCACTTCGCGTTCTCTTAGCTGTCGCGAAGTTCACTCTTTTGGAATAGGTAGCTTTTCCATGACAGGTATTATCGCGTTCACTAGTGAACTTCAAGTGCACTTGAAAGCTGTCGCGAAGATCACTACTTAAAACGAGGTTATCTTATATATATATATATAGTTAGATCGAATTTTAAGCCGAGGGAATAAAAATATATTTCCACGTAGCATTCTTTGGATAAACAAATGCGAAAAAAATACCAATGCAGTTATATATAAAATCTTGTTAAATATAAAACATGTCAGATAATATTTTCCCGCTACAAAAATGATAACATCATTATAGACGTGTATACTTAATCTTTACAAATGACCAAAATAATTAATTTTTCAAAAAAAAAAATACTTATTATATCCTTCGAAGAAGTTTTATATGTTACGATATAGCTTTTTGTAAATCTTTACAATATGTTTGGAAAGTTAGGTTTTCATTATGCGGTTTATACTAAATCTTTACTAATAACCAAAATAATTCATTTTTTAAAATTTTTTTTAAATGTTTTACTTTATCACATCTTTTCAAAGAAGTTTTATATAAGGTAATTTGGGGGAAAATGCATGCGCGATTGAAATAAGCACCAACATATAATATCTCCCACTTTTGGATTCATTTTTGACAAAATATGCATAAATTTGGTATCGCGAGAAAGGAAAAAAGCTGAAATGCAAAATATTTCAATCTTATAAGGTAATTTTGGGAAAAATACATGTAAATGTTATGTCGCAACAATTTAAATAAGGACCGACATATAATATCTCCCACTTCTGAGGTCATTTTTGACAAAAGATGTATAAATTTGGTATTGCGAGAAAGGAAAAAGGCTGAAATGCAAAATATTTCAATCTTATAAGGTAATTTTGGGAAAAAACACATATAAATGTTGTGTCGCGACAATTGAAATAAGCACCTACATATAGTATCTCCCACTTCTGAGGTCATTTTTGACAAAAGATGTATAAATATGGTATCGTGAGAAAGGAAAAATGCTGAAATGCAAAATATTTCAATCTTATAAGGTAATTTTGAGAAAAATACATATAAATGTTGTGTCGCGACAATTGAAATAAGAACCGACATATAATATCTCCCACTTCTGAGGTCATTTTTGACAAAA
>MJUU01030226.1:24961-41328 GCA_002080025.1 Modiolus philippinarum
TGGAGAGACCTTTCAGTTGGTACCAGAATATTTGACCTTGTGACCTTGACCTTGGCATGTGACTGTCCGGTAAAATTTCACCAAAAAATGAAATTATATTTTGTTTTATTTTATATGTATATAGAAATTAAACTCATTTATGATAAAATGTTTCTTGATATCTATAGAATTTTTTTTGTAAAAAAGATTTATTAAATCATTCAGCATATTTTCTTAATTTGTCACTTTTGTTTTACATGTATCTATGTGAAAATTGTTTTCTTAATACCGCTTGGATAATGATTGGAATGGTTCATTTGGGCGACTTCTGTGTTTGCATCCAATTACAATCATCATTTGATGTGATTTAACTTTTCTGTTGATACCAGAATTTATTTCTACAAAATATTTTGTCAGAAGGACATTCCCGGCACCTGAATAGGTTTTCAGGGGCTTTGGCTACAGAGCTGCCGGGCGCGTCCCCAGGTGGTGGATAGGGGAATGCCCTGTCTTTGCGGGGTAGTCAGGTCATAATACGGAAAGCCTGACCGCGAACCATTGTAGCCAAACTGTGTGGAGAAACGCCACGCTCCATGCAGTATAAAGACCCCTTCTATATTTCTCTAAAGAGAGCAGACGCACTGGGTATCGTATAGAAGGCTAAATTTCCTGCCCCTACCCATTTCTCCCCTTTTCCAGTGGCAATCAAAAGTCGTTGCCCCGGTTGTCCCTTCCACCTTTATTTCTTTCTTCTTTTACTTACAATTGGTTTTGAATTGATTAACTTGTTCTCGTCCTGATATAGCTGAAATATTGCTCATTGGACGTTAAACTCTAACTAATCAATCAATCAATCAGAAGGACATTCATTGTTCAAAGTTGCTAAATGTTTCTTCTTTACTTCTACCAGGGTGCATAAGTGTTTCACAAAACACATCTTGTTCTATATTTCTCGTTCAAGAGCAGACTTGCTGGTGGTCTTACAGATGGCCGAATTTTCTGTCACTACCTATTTTTCAGTGACAATCAAATCTCTTTACTTATTTTGTCCCATCCGCCTTCATTATTAATTTTTTACACATATTTTTTCCTTAAATGATAAATTTGTTCTTGTCCCAATATAGTGAAATATTGCTTTCTAGACGTAAAACTCCAACTTATCAATCAAGACAAAGGAAAGTCACCATCTATGCCAGTCAAATATGATTTATTTATTTCAAAATGCAGCCAGATACCACATTCGAGCATTTAACCAAACACAGAAATTTTGTAATGTTGTTACTGGAGAAGTGAAGTGTTTTGTTGTCCGATATACTAAGATATTACATGCATTTTTTCTTAGTGTTGATATTAATTCATCTGTCTTCTCACTATACAAGAATAAAAAAATACGCATCAGAATATTTAATTTACAAATAACAAGACCAGTCTTCATGGTAAAATTGAAAGGTATAATAAGGTGCCTCTAAAGAGAAAAAACAGTATCCTTTCGATAAAGGTCTTCCATATTATGAGGGCGGTACATTCTTTGCTGCTTAACTCTGTTCACTCACTAATGCCCAGAGTAAATCTTTTTAAAGCAGCACAAGTCTTTAGTGCATCAAATTGGTGCAGAAGCGATTTATTGGAAAGAAATGGTTCAATACAAAACATAGTTATAACAAAATGCCGAAGATATCTGCATATTCGCATTTCGACAACTTAATTCTCCCGTGCAAATTATATAAGAACATTTGACATTTGGAAATCCATCCGTTTAATAGCTGATACAGAACAAATAAGCAAGAGGATCTAAATAGAAAAGATTTTAAGAGATCAAATAACCAGGAGGATCTAAATAGAAAAGCCATGCACGAGGGAGATACTCCTTTAAAACAAAATTATGTTAAATTAAGTTGTTGCAAGTAATATTCATATAGAGGTATGTTCCTCAGTAATTATATATGTATGACAAGTAAACCTTGTTTAGTCGGGGGATTAAAGTTACAGGCCGAAATGTTCGTATACATGTAACATAGCCATAACCTTAGATTCAACATGCTGTTGCAGGTGAGACTTGTTAGTGTGTTTGCTAGAAAGATAGTTAATTGTGTTTGCTAAAAAGATAATTAATTTCTCTAAAACCAATTAACAAAGGTACAGAGAACATATAAATACAAAAAAATATTATACAAGGATGACTAAGGTAGTGAACAGTTGATTTATATAATATACAATAAAAAGTTAGATATAAATAAAAAATGTAATTTTTAGTTACATACAAATGTAGTTGGAAAACTGACATTTACAGTTATTATTCTTATGAATTTACACAGTCTTTTGAAAAAAAGAAATTAATCTTCTAGGACGTATTTTTATACGACCGCAAAAAATTTGAGGTCGTATAATGGTATGGCGCTGTCGTTGTCGTCGTCTGTAGACACTTTTGTTTTTGGTCAATAACTAAAGTTCCAGTTGTTCAATCCTAATGAAATTTTAACACAATGTTCCTTGGCATAAAAGAAAGACTTTGAGTGGTTTTGGATTTTATGGCCCCTCCTGGTTTTAAAAAAGGGGCCAAAATGGGCAAAATTGGGTGTATCCATATAATTGGATGTAGAATTTTTATTATTCATCAGATTTTGATGGGGTTTCTTTCAGTGTGTTCCTGAGGAAATGTCCAGTCAGTAATATGCCAACGGATTTCATGTGGCATGTACCGTTCATGAGATAAATGGGGCCAAAAAGGGGAGAATCACAAAAATTGTATTTTTTTTATTTCTAGTCCGATTTCGATGCAGTTTTTTTCAATGGATTCCTTATGAAAAATTAATATGGCGCTTAACTATTAGATATTTGATAGCACGTTTCCTTTCCGAGCTATGAGGGGGCCAAACGGGTCCAAAATTGCAAATGTGCAGATTACATAAAATTTTTATTTTTCATCGGATTTTGATGTGAATTTTTGCTTTAAATTCCTCCTGTCTTAAGCTTTCAGTAATATGTCAACGGATTTTGCGTATCTCTTACCAATTGCAAGCTGTAAGGAGTCAAAGGTGTCAGATTTGCAATTTTTACAATTTTCGCAAAATATATGTAAAATCTTTATTTCTCATTGAATTTCGATGTTTTGTTTCCAAGTTTGTGTCCAACTAATTACTGTATCAGTCTCCTTATTGTGTCCATCTAGTTACTGTGTCAAGCTCCTTACTGTGTCCACATTCTCTTTATATTGCACTTGTTCAAATTTCAGTGTTCGACATGCTGCGATCGTATCATGCTGCGCTCCGCGTAGCCCTTTATTGCTCTTGTTCTAGTAATATTTCCATTATTTATAATATGGTCTTGCCTTTCTGTGATGAAAATTAAATGCAGTGCATATTTAAATTTAGATTATCTGAAATCTATTCATTAAATGCAAGAATAAAATGCTATCTGATAGGTGCCCCGCAAATAACCCGGTATACTGTTCTTCAGCTTCAGAAAAGTACCCGTATTCTACACTTTACACAACTTGTACATAGTTGAACTCAAGAGAATGTACTGCCTTTAGAAGGCATGTCTAATTCCGTTCTTGAATTTCTGATCATGAGACTGTATAAACATATCCTCTCTTGTGACCTCTTACAGCTATTCGTCTAAGATTGCAAGAGGTCCTGCAAAATATAGTTTACAATCTTTTGTTGAAAACTGTTAAGATTAAGTGCATACAGAATAAAAAATTATGTCTAAATGAGTTTAACAAAATAAAAGTTTTTGGCGTGGTACAATGATGAAAAAATAATGCTTGACTGCTTGAAAAAAGTCCATGAACTTGGAATTTGTTATACCACTGAACAAAGTGAAATGTAGTTAAAAGAAATAAACAAAGGGGTAAACCATTTAATGGTTCAGAAGAATGAAAAACGAATTTGGAGAGTTGATGCGTCAGCTGTGAGCGCATGGTGAGATATTATGGAACAAAATAGCCAGACGGTGCATCTCATTGATTCAGGTATTTTGTGATAGCGTAGCTTGTAATTTTGGACCTGACAAGACGTGTTATTGGTTTAGTTTTGGCGCAATATACAAACTCTTGGCCTTGAAAGGCAATTCATAGAGAGTTGGTTACAGCAAATCTTTTCTGCATCTGTTTCTGCATTGTATTAATGAAAAAATGTCTATCACACTGAGTTGGAAATAAAGATTGGTCAGAATTTGTTATCTAGAATTATTAGTAAGAACCATGGGCGGTTGCTATATCGCTCCATAAAGTGGTGGATGGGGAATGTACTGTCTGTGCCAGTTAACCATGTAATAATACGGAACACCTGAAGGCGATTGATTATAGACAAATTGTGTGCCGAGACGCCACGTCCCATGCAATAAAAGATCCTTAGTATATTCTGGCTCTTTGGAGATCTTGTAGAAGGCTAAATTTCCTGCCCCTACCCATTGCTCCCAATTTCTAGTTGCAATAAAACTCTTGTCCCCTCCACCTTTGTTTCCTTCTTGAATTTACATACTTTGAAATGAACGTGATCTTGCCCTGATACAGCTGAAATATTACAGGACGCATAACTCTAATTAAGCAATCAAATTTGCCCTAATTCAATTTGCAGTGTAATTCTGTTCTAAAATAATAAATAGCATACTGAAAATGCCAATCATTAGTTAGCTGCCAATTTAAAAATTGTCATTAAAATTATAGGTTGTAGGTAAGAGAGTTCTGGAGTTTTGAGTGTTAAAAATATTATTTTAATGGGAAAATAATTACTCGTGGAAGTAACGCTTTTGACTGGTCGCAGTTCGAACACTTTTGTTGTGAATTTCCTGAATCATCGTCATTTAATTCGTTTCATCGTCCTTCAAGATCGATAATGTGTTACGACGCAAGTCCATTAGTAATTTCTCTTTCATTTTCAAGTCGCGTCACTTTTTGTTTACTTTGACAGACTTGTTGTAATTACAGTTTGTACCTACAGAACATCTCGGGATCAGCTGACCAATTATCACGTGAAACACAGCCAAACTTGCGATTATTTAATCGATAATGCTTATTATATATCTTGCCAATCTTCTTGGTTGACTCCATCTTACTATAAGAAAACCTGTTGCTTTAATTTAGCAATAATCTGCACGTTATGTTGTGTCTGTACACATTTCGGATTTAGGTAAAGGGTTCCGCCGCAACGGGAAAAAATTAAAATTTGTATTATGTGCTATCCAAACCACAATTGCACCAACGATCAGCGTTCCGAATTTCCTACTCCAAAATCGGTTTGCAGGTGCTCCGGCTACAGAATTGCCGGCGCGCCCCAGGTGGTGGATAGGGGAATGGCCCGCCTATGAAAGCTTGACTGCGAACTATTGTAGCTGAACTGTTTTTTGAGAAACACCACACTCAATACAGTATAAAGAACCATTCTACATTTTTCTATGGGGACCAGACTCGCGGCGGAGGTCCCTTAAGAGGGCTTAGTTTCCTGCCCCTGCCAAATTCTCCCTTTCAAATGGAAATCAAACCATGTTGCCCATCTTCTCCCTCCAACCCTGTAGCTCAAATTTTTTAACTGATTACCTTATTATCGTCTTGATTTAGATGAAATATTGCTCGCTGGATGATCAATCATCTTTTATCAATACTTTATGCGTTGGTTTTTTTTTTTTTTAGAAATATCGTGTATCTAAAAATGTTAAGTTTTGCTGTACGCATCTCCTGCGCATATGTTGTGCTGTACGCATTCTCCTGTGCACGTATTTAAGCTTCCCTTTATGCACTTGTATCTGGATCTTTTGTTATATTGGAAACAGCGATGCTTTCTTGTAGTACATTTAACCATCATATGCAGATGTTTCTTCATTTTCAATGTTATCCTCTCATGGCCATACTTATGATCATTCAGTTTTGTCATAAAGCTCGCGCACTGTTTTTTGTTTTGCCAACACTGCATATTTTTTCACAAGTTTTATGACCTGTTTCTATTTATTCCACGTTGATGCAACAGTGATCACGTTTTTTAGCTCACCTGGCTATGCCAGGGTGAGCTTTTGCCATCACTTGGCGTCCGTCCGTCGTAAACCTTTTTCAAAAATCTTCTCCTCTGAAACCACTGGGCCAATTTAATCCAAACTTGGCCTGGGTCATCACCAGGGTATGTAGTTTAAAAAATGTGTTCGGTTAGTCCGAGGACCGAACAACATGGCCGCTGTTACTAAAAATAGAACATAGGGGTTAAATGCTGTTTTTGGCAAATAACTTCAAAACTGTTGCAGATATCAAAAATCTGACATGGAGTAGAATTGTTCAGAATGACGAGATCTATCTGACCTGCAATTTTGAAGAAAATCGGAAAAACCGTCTCAGAGTTATAGCCCTTTTTCCGTAAAATTTTCAAAATTTATGCATTTTTTATTTTTTATGTCAAAACTGTAACAGATAGAGGTGAAGTGTAAATTTGAAAAATGTTCAGCATATCAAAATCTACATACTCTGTAATTTTGAAGAAAATCCAACTGCCTGTGTTGTAATTATTGACTTTTTTCACCAAAATATATTTTTTTCAATGCCATATGGTTATGGGTTATTTCCCTTTAAATTCTGCTTTCAAATCTTCTTTGGTTTACTTTTCTCTCTTGAGTTTTGGAGAAATTCCCTGCTATCACTTTATCAGAAATAATTATTTGCTACATAATCATGAGCAAAAAAGTGTTTTTGTACAGATGTTTACACTTTTTCTGCAAATATACTTTCATAAACTATACTTATTTCACAATTTGATAATAATTGTATATAATTTTATATTGTTTTCTTTAGTTCTGTTTGCTTGCCCATAAATGCAAGTATCTCTCTCAGTTAATATTGAAGTAGCATCTAAGCATCAATGCATATATAACTTTGTAGCTGGCTGCATGGCTAAACCATGGAGATCTTCTTGCCGGCAGGTGGTCTGTCCATTGTAAACTTTTCATTCAATTACAAAAACAGGAAAACAGCAAACACCTACAATGGCCAGGAACTACAATCACATGCCACAATTTACAAGCAAACTGCACCAGAAAAACAATAATGAAAACAAGAGACACATAAATAACGATAGGAACTCGGGATAGCCGGACCTGGTACCGGCACCAGCAAGAGCCAGTGGTAGGGTTAAACCGGTTTATGGGTACCCAACATCTTCTTCTCTGAAACCACTGGTCCAATTGGAACCAAACTTGGGCACAATGGTCCTTAGATGGCCCCATTAAAAAAATGTTTTGCAAGTCTGTATCATATCCAAGATGGCCGCCAGCAGGGAACACAGTTTTAACATTGGACCCTATGGGAAAGCATTCAAAGGTCTTCTCTGAAAGTACTGCGCCAATTAGAACCAAACTTGGTCACAATAGTCCATCGGTGGTCCCCTTTGAAAATTTTGTCCGTCAAGTCTGCATGTCATCCAAGATGGCCGCCAGCGGGAACTTGGTCCAAAATTGGACAATATTGCAAAAATATTCTCCTCTGAAAATACTGGGCTAATTGGAACCCAACTTAGTCACAATGGTCCATAGGTAGCCCCTTTTAAAAAATGTGCTCCACAAGTCCACATCATATATCCTAGATTGCCGCCAGGAGGGAACATGTTTTAACATTGGACCCTATAGGGGAACATATTCAAAGATCTCCTCTGAAAGTACATGGCCAATTGGAATCATACTAAGTCAAAATGGTCCTTACTTGGTCCCCTTCATAAAATGTGTCTGGATGTCCGCATAGCATCCAAGATGGCAGTCAGCGGGGAACATTGTTTAACCTTGGACCCCATGGGAAATCATTTAAAGATCTCTGAAAAAATATGCCAATTGGAACCAAAGTGAGGCACAATGAACCTTACATGGTCTTCTTCAAGAAAGGTGACAGTTGGTCTACGCCTCATCGAAAATAGCTGCCAGTGGGGAACATAGTTTAATTTTGGATCATATAACATCAGCAAACTTCAAAATGAGACCCAGAAACATTAATAAACATCAGCAAACTTCAAAATGAGACCCTTAAACATTAATAAACAAATTTGAAAATGAGAACCTTAAACGTTGTGATTATTTTGACTTATTGTGTCAGCCATGACCCAGGTGAGCGATACAGGCTCTTGAGAGCCTCTTGTCTGTCGATTGCATTTGCAAGATGGTGGGGGTTATTTATTGTTTTAATATTTTCTTATACTGTTTATGGAAACTAATTTTACCTTCAGTTACTTTATTTGCAGTTTTATACATGCCCGTAACTGATGGAACTGAAATGTTACTACTTGAAGGTACTTAACACTGCTCAAAAGGACCCGTTGAGACTTGTGAAAGACCTAACCCGGCTACATTTTGCATTACCTTAATTTATTGAGTTGAAATGTTACTACTTGAATGAATTTAAAGCAGCTTAAAAGAATCTATTTAGACTTGTGAAAGCCCTACCTTGGTTACTTAATTCCGGCTGGACTTGAACTTCTTTTATTTGAGAGGAATCATTACAAATATTATGCATTAGCATGTCTGAATGGGAACTACAGTCAACACATTTTCTGCAGACAAACTCTCTTTGTTGTTCTTTTTCAGTGTCCCATATTTAATTTATCGTACACTCTATATGCTGATGGAAACAAATTTCCCATCTAGGAAAGCTTTTCAAGATGTTCCAGTGCGTGTGTGTGTTGTTCATCCCCATTAGAAACAAAAAAGTTCGTATCAGTACAATGACTCTAATTAAAATGATATAATTTTTAGTATGTTCAGAATTCTCTAATTGCTAAAGGCGAATTATCCGTTTGTTGGAGCTGAATCTTTAAACACGATTTATATAATTCAATTTCAATTAATTAAAAGTAATATTTTCAAATAAAAATCAGGGAAATATCAAGATTAATTCAATTTCAATTAATTAAAAGAAATACTTGCTAATAAAAATTTCAACTGTCATGACATCTCGTGGAAATATTAAGTTGGAAAATTTTGAGAAAAATTGATGCCGTTCAATTAAAATTTATCAGAAAACAAGCCGCTATGAAATGAATAGAAAGTTTGACATTAACCTAGTATTAGCGGTGTCTGCAATCTTAGGTCTCAAAAGTACAGGCAATTTTATCTATCTTGTTTGCCGTCATTGTCTATGCAATATTCTACACTTCTTGAAACCTTGATTATCTTGTCATGTGCATCTTGTTTTAGTCTAAGGCAAGTTCTTTTAATATTCATTTTTTACCCCTAAATTAAAATAATAATCTTAAGTCCTTTCCTTTTGGATTCATGTCCTTTGGCAAATACTATTTTAGCGCACCTGCCCGAAGGGGCCGTTTGAGCCTTATCAATAAGTTGACAACACCTGTGTCGCCTTTAACTTTTTTTTTTCAAAGATATTAACTGAAACTGCTGGTCTACATTTACAAAACTACGTGAATCATCACCAGGGCATCTACTTTTATGATTTTTAGTCTGAAGATCGAAACAACGTAGTCTCTATTACCAAAAAAAAAAAAAGAACATTTGGGATAAATTGATGTTCTTTTTTTTGTGTTTGTTTTTTTTTAAATTATTATTTTTTTTGTTTTTGTTTTTTTTTGCTAATTTTTTTATTTGCTAATAAATCGAATCCATACAGTTATAAAAAAAAAATCTGACGTGAAAAATGTTCAGCATGATGATATCTACATGCCCAGCATTTTCGAAGAAAATCTGAAAACTTGTCTTTGAGTTATTGTTCCCTTTATGAAAAATTTTAGATTTTTTTTCTTACTTTCCATCAAATATATTGAAAATGATAGACGATCACAAAAATGTAAAGCAAAGTAACATCTACATATCCTGTAAGTTTGGAGAAAAAGGGACGACCCATTTAGGAGTCATTGCCCTTTTTTCGTTGAAATTTCACGTTTTTGATAATTTTTTACCTCTATTTGAGAAAAAAAGATTACTTATTTAATTGCATAAATGTTAAGCTGGTTTTGGACTTCAGTTTCTACATATTCTACATATATTGGGCAGGTTCGAATCTCATCAGTCGGGGAATACAGTTCAACATTGAACCCTATAGCAGGTGCATGCAAAGATTTTCTCTTACAGATCCAATGGGAAGCAAACTTGGTCACAATAGTCCTTGGGTGTTCCCTTTCGAAAGTTATGATCCATCTTGTCTGCCGTCATTGCCATTCGAAGTCTTTGTTTCTACCTCAACCAAGATGGCCACTAGCCATAAAGAGACTATGACAGTACATTCAAAGATCGACTGATCAAATTGGAACCAAACCAGTGACAGTAGTCCTTTGGTGGTCCCATTTTTATGTTCGTACCTTAGCAAAGATGACCGTTTGTGGTGATCATAGTTTAGCATAGGACTTTCAAAGATCTTCTCTAAAACCACTGAGTTAATTACTTGGACAAAAAAGTCCTTGGATGGTCTCCTCCAAAGTTTGTGAATTTTTTTAGCCTTCGTCGAAGTCGAAAAGGGCAAGACTTATGTATGGCGGCGTCAACAATTGTTAAGTTTTTCTTGCGTTTGTTTAACATCAACCACTCGTGGTATACGGAAAAGTTCACTACACCAAGTCAACTCAGTCCTCACCAAAGTCTTTTTCAAAAGAACACACTTGATATGACAGACTAATGATCAAACAAATGACAATGAGCAAGAATTTTGCAGTGAGATAGTTGCCAGGTTTAATCTTCTGGATTACAATATGTTGTCTCCAATATGTTTTGTTTTAGAGCTAAACACTTATGTTTCAGGCTTAACTCTTGTGTATCTGTAGAACGTACATCTTCTGTAGGTAATGAAACACATATCAAAAGCCACATATAAGTATATCCCACAATAACAAGAGAGGCAAAACTTGAGATTGCACGAAAGGAATTTCAGTGTGTCCTTAGCTGAATTTTGGGCTTTTATATTTAGATCCTTTTGGTTATTTGTTCTTCATCAGCTTCTACACGTTTTTTGGTTAATCTTCTTCCAAATGTTTTGTTTTGATCTGCACTGATGAGACATACGTTGTCGAAAAGCGCATATGCAGAAATAAATTTACGGTAACTTCGGTATTTTGTTATTGAGGAACACAATAATCTATATATTATCCTAAAGGTGAGATCTTGGGCACATTTGAAGAATCAGATTTGTTACTTACCCGCCTCTCTGGGAGAGGGGGTAAGTATTGTTTTTGCTTTTGTCCGTCACGGATTCTTCTCTGTTACTGACTTTCCAAGGATATTATACAACCTAGAGAGCTATCTGTCCCAACTAGTGCTTTTGACGCCTGGTTTTATTTTTTTTAATTATCCCTTTATTAATGAGATAATCACTAATTAAAATTTCTATTAATAACTTGTTTGTCGCTGGCTACTGCTGTCGATCGATAACACTTTGTACCTGTGTTATATTTAGATACATGGATAGCGTTATCACGTGACATAGTACAATCAGTAACAAATATTTTTATTACTCCATGTGGCGTCTTTGTTTTTTCGTATTTCTTGAACTGTTTAGTGATAATAAAAAAAAAATCAAAAACATATTATTGGTATTTTATGTTTTGTATTTTGGAACCAATTATTGACAGATTATCTGGACCGTGTAAGAACACAGGCTCCCGAGGACATTGTTTTACCCAGTTGTCTGATTTCTTCGTATTGCTCGAGTCGACTTTAGTGCTTGATTTTAAATTTCCTATTTGAATACTTATGGGTTTGAGTACTTCCAATACCATGATTAGGTTACTTCAATTCAATTCAATTTGTATGGGTTTGAGTACTTCCCATACCATGATTAGGTTACTTCAATTCAATTCAATTTGTATTTCCTGACAAAGGGACATCTTCTGAGCGGGTAAGTCGCATTCGGGCAAATACATTCCTCTAGTTCATGTTTAAAATTGAAATATTACAGTAGGCCCTCCTGTGTTAGCGTGGCGGATGAAGAATCTAATTCTTCTGTTACTTGAAAGTGAAATTATTTATCAAATAGAATTGCCGACGTTTAAAATTCAATTTTAACTTGAAAAATATTAAGCTGGACATCTGTATATAACTCCATGAACTCCATATACATACCTTTTGCTTAGACAATGAATGAAGGTGACGCGATTCCATTTGACGACTGACAGCACGTGAAACACTAAATGTGTCGTCGACATGAAAAGATATGTAAAATACTTATACTTTAATATTTAAAATTTACAATATGGAATTTAGTTGGCCAAAAGGCCGCAGGAAATGGCTAACCTCTGGCAAGCATTTTTACACAAAATGGCATCCTAGGGAAAACCAATAGCAATGTCATTGAATATTTTACCTTACCTTTGGGGTGACCTTTCTGACCTAACCTTTGAGGTCATAAGCCTTTTTTCATAACCTTTTGAGGTCATTTAGCGCGTGACCTAACCTTTTAGGTCAGTGATCAAACCATAGAGGTACTTACCCTTAGAGGTACCAATAACGCAGCCTATCTTAAGATCAAAAATACAAATTAGCGAATACTGCAAGCTCACCTCAAAGGGAAGAATGAAATGCAAGGTGAAAAATTATAGAGGCAAAATACAATAAGCCCGCCAGAATAAACCTCTTCAATTTGTATGAACAAATTTAGCTTGGACAACAGCATAAATGTTAAGACTTTCATCTCAATTGAGGTAGTGTTGACCCGATGTCATATAGGACACACTAGAACAACACATAGTTTTATATTAAACAGTGATGACCGACCTGGGTGTATTCCATACAATTTTCCTCATACAATTCAATGTTTTAATTGAATGTGTAGACGTTGCCGGTATCAGGCGTGGTTTTTATTCTGCTGATTGTCTTAAAGACCTATTTACAAACGTGACTGGCGACAAAATCGTTCAATTTTTAAAGGCAATCAATTTATTTAATAAGATTGAAACAGATTTATCTTAAATTTTCTAATAATGTAACAGTTAAACTCGCACTTCTTCTAATATAGTTTTAATATTTTACACATATTTTTACTTGTATAAAGCTATATGGTTTTATATTGATATTTCTTATTTATTATAATCGTTCCATATATTTAACAGTTCTCGCCACGATATAGGTGAAATATTGCCGAAGTTGGCGTAAAACATCAATCAATTCACTGCATGAAAATTCATCTTTTGGAATGTACAAAAGGTATATGAAAGGCCATATTTTGTTAGCCTTTTTTTGTCTTTTATTTACCTTTCCAAAAAAAAAACAAAAGCTACAAAAGTCAATATTTTGTTTATATTTTGATACAACAAAAGGTAACTAAATGGCCCACTTTTGTAATCCACCAAATACAACTCAAAGACTGTCTTTTGTGGGAAAAAAATACAACAAAAGGCAACAAACAATACTAGACAATTTCTGACAAAAGTCAATTAAAAGTTTGTCTTTTGATATACAAAATATGATAAAAGGTTATTAATTTACCTTTTAAATTTACATCAAATCCATCTCAAAGACATGTTTTGTAAATAAAAGGTAACAAAATCCAAACAAAAGACCACATTTTGAGGAACAAAAGTAAATAAAAAGGCATTATTATGAATGCAAAGACCATATTTTGTGACAAATAGTTAACAAAATTAAACCAAAAGACCACATTTTGAAAACCAAAAGTCAATAAAAAGATGTTTTATTGCAGCAGAGACCATTTTTTTCCGACACGAAATTCAACTAAAAGACTGTATTTTGCAGCAAAAAGTTAACAAAAGGCAACCTTCACAATATGACCAAAAGATCATCTTTTCCCCTCAAAAGTTAACAGAAATTATTTGAATGATCACCATTTAAATCTATTAAAAATCCACACAAAAGGCCATCTTGTGNTCAGCCTCCGTTTAGGAGGGGTCACACCCCGCAAGCCGGAGATACTGGGTCCTATTTCTATATCCCGGGGTTCCCTCGGGGTCCTCTGTTAGGATGGCTCATACTCCAAGCTCAGAGGATGCTGCGGGCCTATTCTTCAGCCGGGACCGCGCACGGCGGGAAATTATTTGAATGATCACCATTTAAATCTATTAAAAATCCACACAAAAGGCCATCTTGTGTGTACTTTTTTAAAGGGTGATCTTTCCAATAATTTCTTTCAATTTTTAAAGGGAAAGAATATATTTGAGCTGATGCTTGAAGCTAGATCCATAGAAAATCATCAAAAATTTTGATAAACTGATAAATTGGTTAATGTTGTCTGCTCTTTTTATTGTCATTACTGAATGCTTTCAGAAAATTCTTGCAAGTATAAATGTCTTAAGGGATGGACATTGGGATATTTTCACAATAGAAATCTCTGAAATACTGAACTTTCTGTATGTGGAGTACATCACGAAACCAAACACCAAAAAAATCAGGTCACATTGTCATCATGTACACTTTACAACATATATAGTATGAACCTTTCTCGACACATTCAGGGTTATACAGTGAATTCTACATGTTACGTTTTCAGTGTTCCTTGTATTTACATGAATTGATGTATCACCGACATTTACTCATATTTCCTTTATTGTTGGGCACCTCCATATTAGTAAATATTTGATCTACAATATGTATATATTAATGATTGTTGCATTGGCAAATAGAATAAGCCGCCATTTAAAGAAGATGCTCAAAATTGTATTATTTGTATGCGAGAAATATGGCATTTTATAGAGCACTTAAATTTGGTTTAAATTTGTTAAAGTTGAATTTGAATCTGTCCATTTCATATAAAAAAAAAGAAGAAACAAATATCAAAAATGGTTTTCAATTCTCTTTTATTATCCATTTCTGGTTTACATCTAACTGAGGTGGTGCCGTCACTCTTTCTTCACCAATTGTTCTTGTTTTGAGCATTTTTCTGCTCTTTTTGGAGCAAATGTCTTTATAAGCCCCATCCAGCTTTTCCTTGTATTCTCTGAATTTTGGTGACTGCCAGGATGGGGGATGGGTGATAAAACCATCCTCACACTCCTCATCAGTGCTCATTAGAGCAGGTGTGAGGACAGATCTGATTGATGCTTTCTTGACATCATTGATCGGTTGTTTGTCAAGGGCCAATCTTCTTCTTTTGGATTTCTGAAAAATAAATATCAAACTTGATGAAGTATTGTAATATACATTTCATTAAAATATGTTTCACATACCCAAGTCTCACACATTTTGACACTTCTTGAAAAATCTACCATTGCTAAAATAGCTGCACATTGGAAATATGACACCTAAAAGAGACATTTCCCTGGTTCAGTTTTGCCAGGTGCAAGCATTTCAGGTCTCATTTGTTGATTGCCAATGTACAGGGCTTCTTTAGACATGATTAGACATCATTGATATCATAAATTGTTAAGAAAACAGCTGGACAAGCCGACCAATTCCAAATACATTTGTATTATCAACATGTGTATTGATACCTAAATGGTATCTTTGCTTTCAATTGATAATTTTAGTATTTTATATAAATTTAATTAAATTATATATACATATTATTGATTTCTTTTCATACCTTTAAAGTAAATTTTTTTCATATGCATTTGTTACAAAAAAATAATAAACGAAACAAAAAAAAACAAACAAATAAAAATAAACAGGTGTGCGAAGATGCATGATATGCACGTCGTCATCCCTTCAAAGTTGTGATTCATACAAGGGGTTTTCAATTTAGAATGCCACTTGGGAAAAATTAATAACTAGCTAATCAGGTTTCATATCTCTTTCATGAATAACTCTGAAAAGTTTGAAATGAACTGATCTAGGGGTTATTCAGTTAGAACATGACATTTGAAAAATTGTCGTATAACTAACAAATAAAGTCTAATTACTCTTGCAACAAAAAAGAAATTTCACTAAAAAGTATAAAGATCTTGAGATCCGTTGTACCCAATAGCTCTACAAAGTTTGAAGGTAATCGACAAAAAAGGCTAGAGCGCGACATGTGAAAAATTCCCTTAAAATTTATGAATTAAGTCCCATAACTCTTGCAAGAAAAAACGAAATTTTTCCAAAAAGTATGAAGATCATGAGACATTGTACCCAATAACTGTACAAAGTTTGAAGTGAATTGATTAAATGGTTTACGAGGTAGAGCAGACGGACACTTGGACATCAGTATACCATAATACGTCCATGTAATGACGGGCGTATAAAAAATAAAGAAAAAAACAATACAAAATAAAGAGCTACACAAAGTGCAGCAAATACAACCGCAGCACATTGAACAGGGGTATAAACGTAAAAGCGTATACACAAAATGACTGTGGACATAGTAAAGATGTTACCTTAAATCTGTTGGCAAACTCCAGTAACATAATGACAAAAAATGTATTGAATAAAAGTGCATCAAATCCGAGAAAAAAAATTAATCTGAACTAGAATACTGACAATGTCTGAAAGGGCCCCGCCGGCCTTTGATTTAACTCAACTGGGAATAAAAACTTTTCAAAACATGAAAA